>VWZI01005771.1:122880-255912 GCA_013396835.1 Psilopogon haemacephalus | reverse complement strand
CCCCTTGCTGCCGCGAGGAGCGGGCGGGCGCGCGCCTGCACCCCCTGAGCGCTGCCGCTGCGCCAGGAAGGGCTGACAGAGGCCAAGGGCTAACAACTGACGTCTTTATTTGTTTTGCCATCGCACACAGACATGGCTGAGGGAGCTTCAGCTCTTACCCCCACGCCCCACTGCCACAAACGGCAGGGCCCCGGCCGTGTGCAGCGCAGGCAGCCGAGGGCAGGAAGGTGGCCGGAGATGCCTGGTCACTGATCAGAACCTGCTTTCTAAAGCAAGAACAAAATGCTCAGTCTGACAAAAACTGCACTCAAGGCAGACTTTAAAAATACATCAAAGGAGGTAGTATGCAAATAATTTCTAGGGTACACCCATAAACAGTGACGCTGGGGTGGGTAAGGCATGAGCAAATACAGAAGCATTCACCAAATAAAACTCTGAACAAGTAGCTGAAGCCCAGCCAGCAAAAGCAGTAGGTCGACTTCTGGGGTCCATGGCTGTATGCTACATAAAGGGAAACACCAAATGGCTATTCCATAGTGGAGATTGGGCTTTTAGAGCTGTTGGTGTTCACATCCCAGGCCCACTTCTGGCTCTACAGGAAAAGGCACTCAGCTCCTGAACAACCTTCGCTGCCTCAGAAGCTTCTTCCCCAGTTTGGTTCTTTCCCCTTAGAGCCACAATAGGGAACCAACCACAGTTAGGGGTCAGCTGCTGCGCCCTGGGGCCGTACAGCCATGCTGTGTGCATGCACAGCAGGCTGCAGAAGAACAGCCCACAGCACGCACTGAAGTGCAAGGGGGAAAAGGTACAATTCTGTTAACGTTGATCAGTTTGTATGCTTACACTCACAACTTTAAACTAGCATTTTCTAAAAAGTATTGGATTAAAAGCACCTCTCTGCCATGTAAAACAGAATTAAAGCAAGTATCTCATCTGTTGACTTGGAAAAAAAATTCAAGTCTGCACAGAGCAATGAAAGAGAGCTTCAAAAACAGAAATTGAAGTGAACCAGTAAGAATGGTCCATGTGTGTCATCATGTAAGTGCAAAAAGCTCCTTTACACTATATTACACTTTCTCAAACACAATAGGTTATCATGTAGTGTTTACACAGTAAAAACTATTACATTTTCTGAACTTCTCCGCACTACTCAGCTGTCACCAATACATTCAACTGAAATACAGACACTTTAAATATTCTAATAAAAATAGCTTTTTTTTTATAACCCACAAGTAGAAGGCAAATATACCAGAGTATGCATAGCTTTCAAAATGTAAAGTATATAATGAACAAACTGGGTAACCTTCATTGTTTATCTGATGTGATGCATCCTACATTAGCTTAAATCTAGATTTTGGGACTGCATTAGTATTTTGGAAACAAATTGATGAACATTGATGGGAAAACAAAATTTAGAGGACAAAAGTCATATAAATCACGTATATTAAGAACACACATGCTGTATGCTCCAAGCTTCCCTGAAAAAATAGTGCAATTCAATGTATATTTTGAATTAAATGAAGAGGCAATATATTCTTATTCCTCTGAAAAAATACTGTTCTAAAAATACTCTGTCCTCCAAACTTTGACTTATTTTATCCAACTATAGCTTTACATTTAGTTTTAATATGCAAAATATTTACACTTTATAAATTTGCAGAATTTCTAATAAGCTCTATTATATATACTTACACAGACCGTAATTTATACATATTCCTATTACATTTTGCAGATCTAAATTCACCACATGTACAATAATTTACAATGACAGAAGCCTCAAGCATCAATATATGTCCTCAAAAATAACAGTATTAGTCCTCTACAAATTCTGAACTGCAGTATTTCCTGGCTTGCCTGAATACCATAAAACTTTTGAAAACAGGCAAAGTTTCAATTAAATCTCAAGAAGCAATGTTTGTGCCGCCATAAGAAGTGCTTGCAACTGTTTAAAAATACCTGAAAGGAACAAGTTGAAGGTTTACGAGAAGCCTCTGAAATGTAAGCTTGAAACCAAAATTCACAGGAAGGTTGGATTTAAGTGCACACACTATACACTAGCCTTGTATACTCAAGTCCCTTCAAAACTTAGCCATAAATTTGTTGAACAGAAGTTAATTTAAACAGTAAGCTATAAACGTACAAGCTTTTAACAGAACATACATAGCTGAGAATTTTTGCCTACTTTGGTATAAAATCTCCTTTAAACAGGCACATTCAGAAGACAAGTACAAGCTTTAGTAGTATGGCTATTGCTGGATAATTAGGCAGTCTCTGTGGGTCTGGCTTTAATTACATAGATCTTCTTTAGAACCATTTTATTCTGTATTAACCCTAAGAAACAATACTGCCAACAGTGATAATTTGTAATATACCTCAGTGCTGAACAGTCAGCCAAAACAAGACCACTCAGAATTCAGTATGATCATTATTTAAAAAATAAATCAATTTACAGTTTAAAAAAAATATTTTTTTTCACTTAGTTTGATATCTATTGAACTGTTTGAATTTCATTTAGAAGCGTCCCAGTGAAACTGCTTTTTTGTATTTCTTTCTTTCAACAAAAGAAAATTTGGAATTCTCAGGTAACCAGAAAGTTTCATTGCTTCTCTCTGAAATCTTACAACTATTTATTTTTCATCTCATCATCCACAAACTTTTTCCTAACAGGTATACACATACCTCTAATTTTATACAATGTGAACATTCCTATTGCCAGTAATATCTTTACTTGTGACATGTAAGACTGAACATGAATTTCCTTACAGGAACATAACCTACAATGTAATAAATAAAAGCATTCTCATGAAAACAATCAATCAATTTCCATTGTACCAGACTTTCCAAAATGACTCTCAAAGTCCTCCATAACGAGAAGTTTATTAGTAATTAGTAATGTTCCCCATCCACAGGTTCTGAAAGGCACATAATTGAAGAGGTGGTTTTGTTCACTTGAAGTCCTCCTCAAATGAAGACAGTCTAAATAATTTGTTAGGACAGTCTAATGTAAGGCATTAAAATATTCCTCTTTATGCTATAGATCTACATTAAGCACCACTTGCTGTTAAAGTGTAGAACGAAGCCAACATTTTCTTCAAAAATGTGTTTGTACTTGAGACATTATTTGTGAGGGTGATGCTGATGAGGATGATGAATTGGATACCTTAGAATTATTTGTGATCTGTAGTTCTTCAAGTCTCCTTACATAATCATCACGCAATGCAAGGAGCTCCATGTAACGCTGCTCCACCGGATTCGGCTGCTAGAAAGAGATCTGTATTAGTCTTATCACTTCTGCCAAACTGTTCTACACAGACTGCTGTCGTACTTGTGTTCTCTTGGCATTACTTAGTACTTGTAGTTTCCTACCCTTATAACAAGTTACAGCTACACAGAAATACTTCTGTAATGCAAAAGCCTTCTGCCTTCCCATTGTGTAAAGATTCTCTATGGATGAGAACAAAACAGTTCTTCCTACCTCAATGACATCAGCTAGCACTTCCTGGAGCAGAATTTTATTTTCTTGTTGTTTACTATGGTGTGGAAGATAGATGTGAACACCAGGCCCAAAGCTTTTCTCCTCCTGACTTAAAAGTTAGATGTCTCATTGCTTTCCCTAAAAAAGCGTTTAGTCAGGCCAACTATCTTAACTACACTGACTAAGAAAAAAATCCATGTCTTTAGATTAAATTACTTCCCTTACTGATGAAATTAATGCTTCAAGTTTTAGTAGTAAATTTGCAACTATGTGTAAATAAACAAGCAAAGTAAACTAAAAACTCCATCAGTGAGTTTGGTAAGTAAATCTTCAAGGATGGGAGAAATTCCACCACCTCCCTGGAAAACGTATTCCAGTGTTTGATAACCTTTTCAGTGAAGATTCTTCTAATAGCTAATCTAAACCACCCCGGTGCAACCTGAGGCCATTTCCTCTCATAGCATCACCTCCAGGACCCAGCACTCTGCTGAATCTCATATAGTTTGTCTTGGTTCATCAATCCAGCCTGTCTAGATCCGTCTGCAGAGCTGTCCTACCCTCAAGCAGACCAGCACTCCCTCCCTCCCAGCTTAGTGTCATTTGCAAGCTTACTGAGGGTGCACCCAATCCCTTTGTCCAGACTGTTTATGAAAGCAATGAAGAGAACTGGCCCTAGTACTGCAGGGGACAGCAGTTCACTGGCCACCAGCCGGGATTTAACTGAAAGCACTACCAGACCTCCAGACTGGAATCTGACGCAGAACACCCTTTGAAGTAGTCGCACCAAGGGTGGTCATTAAAAAACTGGTTCAGGCCACATGTCCACTATTCAGTTGCTTTAGACAAGATGAAACATTCGTTTTGTATGCAGAAGGAAATAAAACATTGCATTTTGCAGTAAAGATGGTTAAAAGGATAGACCAGTAGTAGCAGCACAGATTATCATACGGCTTTGCATTTCTAATAGGAAGCTCCCACCAAAAAACCTCTCCTGAATAACAGCTGAGTGCATTTTATAGTAGATTTGCAGCCAATTTGCATGCCCTGTAATCCTTCACTTTCTAGAATAAATCTCTAGATTCACCTTTTGCAAAATGCCTTCATCCTTCACAGCAAGCAATGAAAGCTTTAAAACTGGAACTTCAAATTAAAACTGGCAACATACTTGTAAGAAAATACAGCCAACTGTCTAGCTTTCTTGCAGCCTCTAAAGCATTGTAAATCATACAGGAGATCAAGCTGTGGAACAAGGAGTGCATTGCTTGAAAACTCCTAATTCCTTCAGGGACTGGACTGCGAGAGACTGCTGCTGTCAAAGAAATCCCTCCTCTATCTTCTCATATTTGAAACTTGACAATATTAAAGGACACTCAGCATCTCTGCAGAGCACACAGCTGAGATTTCTAGTAAGACTGCAACGAACACCAAGTGTCCATGTATTAAACTCAACTATGTGCAATTTGATAAAAGCTTTTCTGGGCATCCAATTTGATTTGCTTCTATAATTTCCAATGACCGCTTTCATTCAACACTTACACAGTGTAAACAATGTTGGGACAAAGTTACATAAAAACTAATAATATTACCATAAGCCATCAATACAGATAGCCCTTTTGAAAGAGAAAGGACTGAATAGGTCATCTTAATTTGTTAAGAGACTGAGCAAATGCAGCTGAGCGTGTTTGTGATGCTAATGCCCGAACTCTTCAGGGATCAGTAAGCCTCATTTCTAAGGATTGTCATTCGCCCTTTAGTTGTTTCAAATGCCCTTAAAAAAAAACATTTTCCAGCCCTGTCCCTAAGAAAAAGGACTAGAAAAAGCTTGAGGATAACTTGATATTAAACAGTGAAGTAAGCTCAGTGTTCTGAGGAGAGCTGAGCACGTTGAGAGAGATTTAAATAATAGTTTTCACCTTTTTTTCCCTCTCCATCTGTAAAAATACAGTATTAAAACCCTGAACAGATTACAGGCACTATTCTACGAGCCAGTTATGATACCAAATCCTATTTCCAAAGTCTAAAATCATTTTGTACATGACAAAGAATTTACTTACTTGTTGCCGAATTCGTGGGTTCCACCTGATGTAGTAATTGACCCAGAGCTCCAAGTGACGCATACTGGCTACCGGGTACAGCGCTCGGTTTAGCTCTTTTGTATAAAAAGGATTTGTGTACTTAGATTTTTCACTGTTTATCAAAGACCACAATGATAATGTTTTCTCAGCCACTTTCTAAAATGAAATGGAAATAAGAGCAGTAAATATTTGCACAAAATCAGGAAATTCATCATAGAAGCCATGATTACATTCTAAAAATTAATACACTTCTGAATTAATTAGAAGCATACTAAGTTCCTGTATTGACAGCTACTCCCAAACCAGAGCTTGACAAGTTTTTTAGTAACTGCATAGTCTTCAAGCTGCCGTTAACAAAACCAAGAAATTCACCATGCAACCATTCCATAATAAGAATAAAGCCAATCCAACACCACTGTCATACAAGAAATGCAAACAAATACAACACAACTAGAAATCTTCACAGAATCAGGAAAGCAGTACAATTAATAAGCAGGGGGTTGACTAACCTCTTTTTCTCTAAGAGACTCACTGTTATACAAGAAAGTACCAAATCGGCAGCTGTACAAGTGATCCAGGATTGTGATCAAGAACTGCTCATTAAACTCAAAGGCCGTAGGGAACTAAAACCAGAGAGACAAATCTGTTCTTTAAAAACATGGAGATATGCACCTGACCTGGTTAAGAAGCTAAGGCAGCGTTTAGAAGCCTAAATATATCCACAAATAGTTTTTATGATACCACTTTCGTACACTTTACAGCAGCAGAGTACGTGTTCAGAAGATGTGAGGTGTTAACTTTCTCAAACTAGTCACCGAGAAGAAAAAACCTTCTCATAATTTTGTAACTACCTTTAATTTCAAAAAAAGATTAAAATACATAGTGGTTACAGTTAATTTTACTAGGGAGACAGAGCAAGATACCCACAGTGCACTCTACATAGGGCAGCATCACACAGGAAAATAAGAGTTTGGCCCTAGACAGGGTGATTGCTGCTTTGTTTCATCTGAAAATACATGGAATCTGTTGAGTGCTGTGATTTACAAGACTCCTTTTCAGGCTTTGACAAAACATTTGTCCTGTAGTTCAAGGAACAGCTTCACAAAAATGGTGAAATAGGCCCCATTAAGTAAGTTAAATAGAATTCCTGTAAAACCCTTCTGCTGGGTCACATCTTTCAAGACATTTCTGGGAAGCCTGTATCTGAGACACACCAGCCTTGTGTGCACGGTCAACATCAGCTTACTCAACAGAACTGCAACTTGCACACCACATTTAGAAGAAAGGTAGTGATTGTATGACTGATGAGTAAACAGTCAGTTTACTACATGTCAGAGCACAGGGGTATGCTGCCCTCTTCAAATACTTATTTTTACAATAAACATCTAAGATTTTAATTCCACAATCTCTTACCATTGCCTTTTGAAGAACAGCATCACATACCTGTTTAGACATCTGCCATACACAATCAATGAACTGGAGAAAGATGGGTGATCTGTCTGCATCAGCATGATTTTTATCACCATGGCCTATTCTCTGAAATGAAGCAAGACAGCCTCCTGTTAAGCAGAGCAGTCTGGTTTATGGCAAATAGAGACATTGTTTCTTATTTTGCACTAGAATGCAAATGCTTCTATAATACAGTGACCTGTTCTTATCATTTAAAAATCAGTTATTTCACCAAGGAGGAGAGATACAGATACACAGTGCCAAGTTATTTCAAAGATGCCCAAGAACATTCTGAAGTGACTATTGGACCTGTTCTGAGAACCTGCAAGTCACTGAACAGTTCTGCTTGTTAAAGCATCCATTACTTCACACATAACTAAGCAGGCTTTGAATGATAGTCACTTAACAAGTTTATCAAAAGCCAAGTTACACATCATGCTCTTTTGTCATTTAAGCCACTAGAGAACCCAGACCAAACTATCCACACACAGTTTGCCTCTTCTACATCCATACCTGAACTTAAAGATTCACTCTGAGGTAGTGAACGTGAGTAAGCTCAAAGAAACACTCATGTTCCTAACAGAAAATGAACACACATTTAGAAAGTTTGAATGAGACGCTTCTGAGGAGACCAAAGTAAGGAGTTCTCCTCACAGACAAAAAGCAGGTTTGATAAAAGCTGTTTTCTTCCTTTTCACATTCAGTAACTGAGAAAAGAGGTTCAGAAAAAGAGAAAATACTAATTCCATAATTCTGCTTGAATATACTTGCCTGGAGGAGACAAAAGAGCATGCACATTGAACTAAGATGTAGTCTATCTGCCTGTAAGACAGCAGGCTTAATGTCTTAAGAACATGAAAAATGATAAAACCAGTACACTGTTCTGTACTGTGATTTGAAAGAGTTTAAAATAATAGAATTGAACATCAGGAAATAGGGAGATGAGGGATTATAGCTGAACCCAGTCAGCAGCAGCAAATAGCTAGGAAAGCACCATAAGGAAACAAACAAATTGGTCTCCTTGCGGTTGGACCATCAAGACCACTTCTAACCCTTAACATTCTGCTTCTCCAGGTTCCTCATACAGATTTCCTAGTTAAATGATTTGCTGCCAGATTCCAACAAAAATCTGCCAAGACTCTGGAAAGTTTCCTAACACAAACACCCTTGACTTTGCATATAGTATATTAAGGGTTTGCTATAGACGATTTACACTTAACCTCCTAAGCATCCAGAAGGTAACTTCACAGAACTAGAGACAGCAATACCAGTAACAGCCTCGAGTGCTACTGCAAGTTCAGAACATTTACCTAGAAGCATTTAAAACACTACTTAAGAGACGCTGACCGATCTCATTCATCTGCCTCTCCTGGCTTTCAAAATAGTCCAAAGCAAAGGTAAAGGAGAAGCCTTCTCTGATCTTCTGAAAAGTCTGGGATGACATCATTGTTCTGCCTTCTCATTTTCTTTGCTCAGTAAACACAGTAACTAACAATTCTGTGTTTTTAAAAAGCATTTAGAGGATAAAATACGGGCTCAGAGAACAAATAGTAAAAAAAAAAAAAAATTAAGTCCAAAACCAAAAGGTCTGTTCAGATTTACCTGCAAACATTTTAAATCAGAATTCCAAACTACTGAAAAGACTTATCAAACCTTGACACAACAAGTCATTTAACTTCAAAAGCTTTTTAATTGCACGGTTCTTGCAATTATCTTTTAAATCTTACCGATGCAAATTTGTGCCCAAAGCTTATCCACTCTTTTTGCACCAGAACTTCAAAGCCTTCAATTGTTCTGTAGTAGCTGTCCAGCATTAGCATGGCCAGAGCTGTTAGCTGTGCTGTCCGGTCCCAGCCATCACTGCAGTGAACCACCACAGAGCTCCTTCCTGAGGACACCTTGTCTGCCACTTGAATAGCTCCTGTCAAGACAAGCTAGCAAAGAAGAACAAACACCAAACACCACAGATTAGTGCTAGCATTCTAATAAAAATAAATCAATTCTTGGGCATCTACACAAGTACCTAAACTGATATTGTTTCTATTAATAGACTAAAAAGCATGGTGCAGTTAATTGGAAAATAATTTTCTAGGAGTTCAAATAAACTTCTTACATAAAAGCAGAGAAACAGATGGGGTTCCCTAATCCCTCAGTAAGGCCTAATTCATCTCACAGCATTCTTAAAAAATAGGACAGAAAACAGTAACCTTGATAAACCCAAGAACCATAAGCTGCTTTTTTGAGGAAAGAGAGGATTTACCACACAACATGCTCCCTAAAAGTTCTGTATAGCATTTGTCTCCTTTCTCTAAACTGAATAACTGAAATATCTCAGTTGTTACAAAAAGGAACTTGTACCCTCCTAATATGCTTATTTTCCAAACATAAACTTAAAATGAAAATTTTATGATCTAAGGTTCGTTACATAATACTCTATTTGCACAGCTATAAAAAAAAAAAAAAGAGATTCAAAGGTCAACTAGTAAGAATACTGGTGAATTACCAGCTTAAGTATTTTATTGGTGCTACAAGATCAAAATGACAAAATTTACAAATAAGCTTAAAAGATTTCTTTACAAACACAGAACTCAAAACAGTCAAAACATAACTGACAACTAAGGTAATTGCTAATCTTCCATAATGACAGTTAGCTGCAATCCACTATTGCTAGAACAAAAAAGAATCAGGTCTCACATACATAAAGACAATGAGACTAATGATGCATTCCTCTCTTAAGCCTGACATTTGACTTGAGGCAGACAGACACTAGATTTACTGCTTGAATTACTGCTGCTTAGCAATGATATCTCCTAACATACACTAAGACTAGTTGGCAAAAAAGCCAGCTCTCAGTGCTGCTGCTTTTGTAGTCCAAGTAGTTTGATGGGTTCCATATCAGGACTATCTCGATGTCCTGCTAGAGATCAGGTCTGTAACAACAGACTTGGACAAACACTATTTCAAACAAACAGCAAAAAAGTTACCTTTATATGTTCTAACCAATGGGTTGATTCCAAACTTGATAACCAGTGTGATTCCTCCACGTTGGGATAAACAATGTCCTTCAACTTCTTCAAAGATTCCCTCATGACATGAATGTTATGAATGTCCAAGAAGAAAAGTTCTGCATTGGGATACGCATCTTCACCTTCGTATCCTCCCCCAGTGGCCTACAGACAAAGTTCATTTCAGTTTTATATGCACTGCTGTAGCAGCTTTTCAACAGATTTTTATTTGCATCTTATTCACAGTTAACTAATATATAATTTCAGTTGCTTGATTAACAACGTCAGCCTCAGATACAAACATTTCAGGGACAAATGCTGGAGACGAATACCTGGAGGCTTTCCTTTGTCTAAAGGGACAAAGCATATAAGTATAGCACATGGACAGAAAGACATTTGAGTTGCTCCAGCTAGCCCAGGTCCTTTCAAAACCTCAAGGAAGAAACCCTAATAACAGGAAGAAGGAATTGTTGTAGAGTAAAATGTTGATTGCAATGCTAGGCTTGAAGACTTTTGAATAGGATTGAATTAAACAGGTAAAGAAGAGTGGGCCAGCAACACACCCCTCAGGACTCAGAGTGCTTTGAGAATAAAAAGACAGTTGTACTTCCCTTGCTTTTGAGATTCATGGTGCAAACAACTTTTCCCTGACCAGCTGTCACTTATGTTCATTTTTTCCCACCAAGGAATTAAGTCCAAGAATTTTAGATTCTGCCTCAAAGTAAAGCAGTAGTAACACTGAAGAGAACTTTAAGGCAACTTTTCTAACATGAAATTTTATTGCTGAAGACTAAACACATATTTAGATCGTTAAGAAATTAAAGAGCCACACAAGTGTAAACTACACGCTGCTGCTCTCTCAAAACATTTAATCAGCACCACAGCAGAGGATGTGCCTGGTCACAAAAGGAAGTGGAAAACCCACACATATTTGAGGACACAGAGACATTGATGAGATTTTCTAAAGATAGCTGCATAAGCACAGCATTTCCTGCAGACAGGAAAACCATGCCATGAACTGTGATAAACAGAATTTTGCCCCAGACACCAATAACAATCTGAAGTATGGTTTAGCCTTTCCCTATTAGTGCCACCTACATTTCTGTTTAGCAGCACAGTATCTCTATTCTGTGCTTTCTATCTTCTTCCTCAGATGTTGGACTATTCTCAGAGCTGCTAGGCTCTATGCTAGAAGTAGCAATACTTTTATTTTTCTCTTTCCTTTATGTATTATGAAGTCTGGTGAGGAATGATTGCAATTTTAGTATCAGGGCTGCTGCAACTCCTACTGACTGGGTGGTCCTGACCTATGTACAAAGAACACAGGAATGCAAGAGTAGCACAGCCTAAGATTTTGCTTATACTCATCTTAAACAGCTGTTCAAGATAACTTTTTTCAGTTTTGATCAACATTGCCTTGTACTCTGTATTGTCACTGTCCCTCATATCCTGAAACGTACCCTTTTGGTTTTGTTGCTATGATTAGTTCATATTTAGACATATCAGGAGATAATTAAAACACAGAGATGAAATACACAGACTATTTTAAAAAGCTCAAACCCACGCTTCAGACTTCACTAAGCATGTGTGTGTAGAGTTTGGACATCATACAACTTTGAAACAAATGGGGTAAGAATCTGAGTTTCTCCAAGAACTGGGAGAAAACTGAAGTTAACATAAGAGCTGGCATTCCTTCCACAAAGCAAAGAGAAGGATTACACATGTTGTCCACTTAAAAATTCAGTGTGCAGAGGATATTGCAGTTTGTCAAGTAAAATGCAAGCAATTGAGGCAGACTCTCAAATTATAAACCATCAGATAAAAATCTAACCAAACAGCTCTTAAGAGATACTTTCTCAAACAACGTGCACCATCAAAAAAAAAAAAGTAGGAAAAAAGCAAAATATCTTCTCATTTATAGAGAAGATAGCTATAAAGGTACAGATGCATGTGTTCAATCTGCACAGAGCAAAACACTAACATTATTTGCCCTTTTGAATTCTCAAACAACTTGACATTTGTTGTATATCAGCCTCCTAGGCACAGTTTCACCATTTGATATTCCTTTCACCACACGTATTTTGCACCAACAAAATCGCTACTCAGAAGCTAGAATTCCTTCTCTCCCAAATAAGCATACTAATTGTTTCACTAAGATCTTAAGCCCTCTTAAGTTTATGTATGTCATGCTTTTTGCTGCACAGACACATAACTTCACTAGGAAGTGCTGAAGATTATGTCCACTTCATTTCTGCTTGAAGTTCAGTGGGTATGGGACTATCCCAGACAGAAAGAGCAAAATTGGTACATACTTATATAAAGAAAGCATTATACTTCTGCCTTTCACTGCCTCTCCCAAAGTAGGCTTTTCAAATAAACACGGAGCACATCCATGTCTGCTGTGCTCTCTGCCAGTTACAACACTGACACACTGTGACTGGCATCTGAGTATGCCTGAACAATCTGGTCCTTGCCAGAGTTGTGGAGGGACAGAGAGGAAAGCCAGGCACAAGGACACATTTTCTTCTTGAAGTGTTCAACCAGGTGACTGGAGTCCCTTCTTATGTGAGCTGTTTTACTACTCTAATCCCATTTAGACTGTGATTGCAGATGAGCAAAGAAATGACTACTCTGCCAGATGGAAACACTACTTCCGTCACTGCATGTACCTAGCCACAGGAACTTAGGGAAGAGCAGACATCTAGGTATCCAAGATCATTCCTATACTGCTGTTTATTCATCACTTTATTTGCTGGATGCCTTGGCTAGGTCTGAAGTGATTCATGTAATGGTTAGGGGAAAAAAAAATCAAACCAAGAATGGTTACGAATGGTCTTAACTTTATGTATACAGCCTTCCCAGGACAGAATTTTCCCAAAGGACATGGAGCAGTGCTGTGGCTTGCACGGAGCTGGCATGTCATTCCATCAAAGGACCTGGACTACAGCTCGGCCTACATCTACTTCAGAGTGCAGTGTAGTCATCTTATTCTAGTACTGTGCTAAGATCTGTGTTTGACTGATAACACAGAGTAAAGCATGTCTGAAAATTCATCAACAGTCTTAAAGTCCTGCTTGAGACAGCCATTCCTCTTCATTGTCTATATTTGATTATGTAAATTTATCTACATGGAGATTATTGTTCCCCAAAACCTCCTCGCAGAAATCTTGAAACTAAAGACTCCCCCCCCAATCCCTTTCCCAAGTAAAACCATTAGGCATCTGCTTACCTTGTTGGCAACTGCATTGACACTGGGCCTAGCATCATAGATAGTCAGCTTTGAGATTTGCCCATTAGCCTCTCTGATGATATCAAGGTATCTTTCATCATCTTTATTCCGCTTGCCACTCATTCCAACAAGGGGCTGACTGCAGCGCATAATAACAGCTTGAGTTTCTGGATGAATCCATGACAAAACCTAGTCATGTGTCAAAAACATAGGAAAGAAATAGATTTTAACTTCAAAATGTAAGTTATGAATTTGAAAATAAGAGTCCTTAAAATAAGTAATATGAAAATTAATTCTAAGAAGTTTTATTTCTTAATATAATCCCGACACTGCTTCCATTTTAGTCTCATCATATTTAATGATGATCATCTTTAAAAGAGTTCATTCTCTTACATATTCAGCTCTTAGAATCATAGAATCAGCCAGGATGAAGAGACCTCCAAGATCATCCAGTCCAAGCTATCACCCAGCCTTATCCAATCAACTAGAGTGCCCCATCCAGTCTTGAACACCTCCATGGACGGCAACTGCACTGCCTTCCTGGGCAGCCCATTCCAATGCCAATCACTCTCTCTATGAAGAGCTTCCTCCGAATATCCAGCCTAGACCTACCCTGGCACAACTTGAGACTGTGTCCCCTCATTCTGTTGCTGTCTGGCTGGGAGAAGAGACCAACCCCACCTGGCTACAACCTCCTTCTAGGTAGCTGTACACAGCAATGAGGTCACTCCGAGCCTTTAATAACTTTTTCTGAACTTAATCTTACCTATATAATCAAATGCATTTTAATATTTTCTTCTAAGTCTTCGGCTGCACAAAAAAGTTCTGCAAAGCAAACTGGAAAGAAGCATAGCAATGTCTGCTGAAACTAAGGAACAATTCAGATGAATGAACTTACTGTACTAAACGGTGACTAAAATGCTCCAGTTCCACAAGAACAACTTTTCCATTTTTTTGGATAAGGAAAGGAAGCTGAAACTTTCTGCAGTATCTTGAATTTTTCCCCTTCTCTTAAGAGTACATTTTGTTCCTCAAACCTTTTCACAAAGAGGAGGCAGTGGAGCAGAGGGCAATGCTGCCTTTGTTGTTCTGAGTCAAAGGGAACTTACGACAAACAAGAGACAGTGAGCTGCCCAGGGACTACTGCAGTGTAAGAGATTAAAGATAAGCACCCCAAGAAGCAGGCAAGAGCTCCAGCTTCATCACAAGAGAATATTAAGAAAGAATATTCTCACCTAGTCTGGAAGGTGTGGGTTAGAGAGTGAAAGAACATTAAAGGAAAAAAAAAATCCTTGAAAGTATTCACTCTTGAAAGTACAACCCTTCGTTGCATATCTAAAAACAAGACCTGTCAATGTGTGGGGGAGTGAATATGATTGGTTATTTCCTGACAAGAATAAAATTACTATTACCAAGGAAACGACTCTGATTGTGCAGGCATACAAAAGCCCTGTCATGAATTTTGAGATGACAGAGAAGATGCAGATAGGTTATGAGAACTCTATGCACAGACAGTATGTTTTAACTTACATGCTTTACACACATTACATTTTATACATGTGGGTATATGTGTGCATACACAGTACATTTATAATAATAGGCCTAGCCTGTCAGCAAATACTGTGTCTAATAAATACTTATCACACAGAGTTTCATGCCTCTTTGATATCAGAGATTCAAGACAGCTTCCTGATATTGGCCAAGAATCCAGCACCTCTTCTCTGTTTGCCATATTCAAATACGAGTTAGAACAAATTGCATTGTGGTAGAAGTTAGTATTTTCTAGAGTGCTGGAAAGAGTCAATAAATAGATGTTCTCAAAAGAATTTTAGTTACAGAAATATACCCCAAAATTCAAATGGCTTTATCTTAAACTCCGTAGCCCAATTTAAAGGGTTAAAACCCACAAGGACTGACTACAGAGACTATGCACGAGGTCTTATTTTAGGGCTGACCACTGGAAACGTTTGAATGCCATGCAGTTTGCTTACAGGATGGTAACTTGCTATTGTTTTTTATGTGTATCCAACAATAGTCAGCAAACCATTACAGATGGTAGGCCTGAGGCTCATACTTCATTAAGAAAAGGGAATCTGCAATGCTGGCAGTTGTTACTAGAAAAGTTAAGCTAAAAACAACAAGTTGGAATGGCTACTTGTTATGGGGGGAAAAAGGGTAATGTGGCTTGGCCAAGACAGGCATTTCAAGCAGTAAATCCCACCAGCCAATCAAAACTGCTCTGCTGTAACCACTTCCAAAAAAAGCCTCCTCTGCATGCTGGTCGGCAACAAGTTGCTTGGATGCGTATTTCAAAGTAACTGTTCTCTACCTTCAATCATGTCATACTCACCGGGATTCTATTTCGGGACCTGAAGGCAGCAACTTTCTTGAGATCCTCGTCAGTTGCATTGTATGGCACCACTAAGAGCGATGGGTAAGTGTCACACAGGCTGTAGTGCTCGTTGATGAAAGTCACCCTCCACCGATCGTTAGGCAGTCCCTAAAATATAACAAAGGTTTTCAGTGTGGTTTGGGCTGCACAAATAATTCTGCTCTTGAACTTCACATGACATTATGGCCACAGGGTGGCAACAGCCTACCAATGTATCCTAACTACAGACTCTTGCCAAACAATAGAAGAAAAAAAAAATTACAAGACTACACAAAACTGCTTATTGCTGATAGATTCTGATATTGCTGATAGCCTTAAACAACCACATCACTAGGTCATATACTCTTACATGCACAATTCCAGTCTTATGGCATGTTTCAAAACAATGATTAAACCCAGTAGATTTATTTCAATTGACTTCTCTCTTCCCTGAAAGTTCTGCCTTTCCATTTTGCCTGCTGAAGACTATGGTCCTGAGGAAATAGAGAGGAAAACTCTTATCACCTTTTTCTCTTTGTAGCCTGATACTACCTACAGGCTAAGAATTAGGCTGCTTTCTTACAGAGGAAAAAAAATTTTTTAGTTGCAATCTGCTCAGAAAGGCATTTCATAAACAGCAGCCAGGAAATCAAGAAAGACTGATGAAAACTCCACACGTGCAGTGGGCTCTGTGGGCATGTTCGTACTTCACCTTTTTTGGATCTTACACCTCTAAATCTTGAGCCAAAAAAATATGGAGAGGAAAAAACCCCACCAATCTAAGGAAGTCCTTATTGTTTGCCTTTTTAAAGCAAAAATAAACTGTCTAAAAGCCATTTTAAAACATTGACTTTATCATCCTCTTTCATCAATATTTTTCCAAAGCCACCTGAAGAGCAAGGTTGAATACTGATAGACAATATAAATAACTTCCATAAAGGAATGCTGTTTCTAAAATAACCTGAGCTTTTTCCCTTCAGGAAGAAGTAGACCAAATCAAATCTATATTTAGGACACTGTAGTTGCATATTTGGCACATTGTCCACGTTCCCTACTCACTTAACAGTGGCACACTTATCAGTAACTTCCTTCAGGAAGCAAATACCACCTTCTCTGGACATTTTTATTTTGTTTAAGGTTCCAGTGTTTAGCATTTTTCTTTAGTATTTGTTTCTAATTGCATTTGTCTTCTCCCATTCTCTACAAAAGAGCTGACAGGAGAAATGTACAAACAGTTCCACTGTGTTGTCGGACATGAAAGCACCAAGCAACTGCAACTTTCATAACTCACTTGTCTCCTGTACTCAGACATGGGGTTGTACACCATCCAGCCATTTTCAGAAAACTTCTCTTCATTTGAAAATGCAAAAAAAAGCTGTAAGAAATAAAAGAAACTTATTATACCAAACTCTGACTGAAAGTGGCAAATGTGAGGGCTCATTATCAGTTATACCCTAATGCTCACCATGAAATAGGAATGACTTTTTCATGCCAGTCCCATGATCTATGTTTATGTCTGGTATTTATAGGACTGTAAAGCAAAGATCAAGAAGTAACAAATGTCCTGTTAATGAAATAATGAAAATAGGCAACATCTCAAAAAAAGAGTGACATAATAGAAGTTACAAAGCCTAAACCATCTGATTTTTTTTACTGTCAGGAGGTTGAAACATTTTAAAATAGTTTATATGAGTTTGTATCAGTTTATAATCTGTATTCCACATCCTCACCACATAAACTATTGTCTTCTCACCAAAAATTCCCCATTAAGTACAGCTGGCAAATACTACGTAAAATATTAGACACTAAACTGAAAGTATAAAAATATTTTAATTGTTATTCATTGCCATTAGGAAGCAGTTAGCTTTCTGCACCCCTTCCCTATCGATCCCTAGAACAGAAATCCAATTTACTGTACAACTCCTTGAAAATTTACATGGTGCCACTGAAGATGAAACAAAATGTTGTTAGCAGCTTACATCATCTACTTTTCTCTTGCATTGCTGCTCACTATCAAGACACATTGATACAACACAGCATCCTCACTGAGAATTCTGACAACTTCCTCATACCTATTAGCTTCCTTTTCCTTTTAACCAATTCCAAGTGGGCAATATTACCAACTAACCCCTCCTCCCCTTACTTTTACTTTCATTATAAACTGTAAAAATAAAGAAATTATTTGCTGACTTACTAATAACTAACTACACACAACAATCATCCCTTCCTCCACAAAGGAATTTGCTATGTCCCAAAGAGCAACTATGCTAAGTATTCACCAAGCAACCACAAAGGAGCACCTTTTAACAGTAGGAATCCTAACAGATCACTTGGATCACTTAAAGGATGCCTCAGAGGCAGGAATATGATATTTAAGTTGCTACTTACTACAAGTTTATTGGTGAGAACTTAGAAATTACCTAGCTTAAACCCTGATAAGTAATATACACTAATTTACCAGAGTGCACTGTGACAGAAGTTACTCAGAAGATTTTAGTGATATAAAGAAGGTGCTGCCTCAAAGTAGAAATGGATATTTATCAGAAAATAATCCACATAAAATCTGACAAATCTATGTGATAAATACATGTTTAGATCCCAGAAGTGTTTTTTAGAGTTCAGATAAGCTTCAGGTTTAAGGAATCACCTATTGCCACTTTTGTCCTAAGTAACCCAAACTTACAGATTAAACACAGTATGTTTGTATCTGTACATCTTGACTGTCTTAATTAACACTGCTTAAACTTCTCAACTCACAGTGCACAGTCTGAATGCAGCTCTACAATGCAGCAGGCAACTGGGACAGAAAAATTATGTCACTTATAATATACACTGCATTAGGCTCTCATATCACCTGATGAAAGATTTGAGAGGTGCTTGGCTTTTTGTGGATATAGGTCCCTTCACATCAGTACCCCTCATACACAAACCTCTTGTATCAGGATGGAAACAGGGAAGTCGCTTCACTGCCCCATGGCATTTAGTATGGACCAGCTGGGTGTGTATTTATATCCTTCAGGGTGCAGAGGAAGGTCAGAGAAGCAAACCATGAGCAGCTGTAGGAATCGCATGACCGCACAAAGCAGAAAAGCCCTGCCAGCCTCTCTCAGCGCATCACTATGCACACAGGTGAGCCTCTCAAATACCAGAGTGCAATGAAACACTGGGCAATTCTACACCATGCCTTCTTCACACATCTCTTGTTCCTTCCACAACAAGGTACATCCCTGAGAAACCCTGCTTCTCCCCAGAAAACATGAGGTGCTCTAAGCCTCCACCCTAACACTCACTTTTTTTTTGAAAAATTCCTTTCCCTACTCACATTGTCAGTCCTGCTGCTCCAATAAAAAGCACTTCTCCACAGCTCTTAGTGCACCTGGCCTATTTTCCCAGGAATTAAATCAATTGCAGCTTCATGAGACCTGTTTAAATTCAGCAAAACTGTTTGGAAATTAAAAAACCAAAACCTACAAAACCTACACACAAGAGTTGTTCAGGCTGAAAATGATCCTGCAGTAAAATAAAAGTGCCTTTTGATGATAGGTTCTTTGTATCACCAACTGGCATTTAAAACTAATTAACATATAATCAGAAAGCATAATTGTGGTTTGCACCTGCATCAACTCCAGATTAGTTTGATTGGATACTAAGTACAAGCAAGAGAACAGGTTTCAGGTAGATCACCTGCACAATAAAATCAGCATTTGTCACTTGAATAAAGCCACATCTGTTCTAAGTTTGGTGAAAATTAGCACTACATGTCCAGTGGAAGCCTATCAATTTCTATTAGTATATCACCAAAGTAAAAATCATTTTCAGATTCTTTTCAGCTGTCAAGAGAAATGGAAAGAAGAAATCAAGGAAAGCATGAAGTAGTTTTATAAGTATAAACATCATCACTCAAAGCATATGGGGTGGCAAGGCTTGTGACTTATCAATACCTGTAGCTTCTAAAAACAAGTCAGACTTCACACATCAGGTAAGATTTTATCTCTGCATAGAATGGAAGTAGGGATTTCATGGCATTCATACTCTAAAAGCAGAATACTACTACTTCACTTTTAAAACCTCTTCAAATACTGCAACTTTTTGGTAAGAGACTTTTTATGCTTCACTGTGCAAATAATTCTGTTTACTTCCTTGCAGGTGCTAACCCACAATTTCTCTTTTTCAATCCTCCTACAGACTAAGTGCTTGCCTTCAACATTCTATTTATCATTACCATTTTGCACACAACAATAGTATGTGATACGTTGGCTGCTCGCAACACAGTGTAGTTCTGTGAGATAAACAAGAGAGCAGCTGCAATCTGACAACACAGTTTGGCAAACAGTGTATTTACAAATAGTTATATATTTATTTATGGAATCACAGTACATAAATACATGTTCTATTTGTAAATGAGCATGTAAAAGATACAGAGTTTATTAAATATTTGACCTATCTTTATGCATTACAGAAGAACACAAAACTAGAACAAGAAGGTGTTGTATACATGCACACAAAGCAAATGAGTTTCTCTGTTTCGAGCTTACTTGTTTAAGCTTTTCATATATCATAAATTCCTAAGCTTTTTTACTCAGACTGTCAGTTTCTCAGTGTGTTTAAAAATGAAGAGATTATCTTTAATATATAATTACTACAACTCTGCCAGCTGCATCTTACCTGTTCATCTTAAAATTAAGATCAGATGTTGTAGTATTTACATAATTAACTTCTGGTCATTTGCAAAAGTGGGACCTTATACCATCATCGTGCTGAGACTGACATAAGTCATTTAGAATGAAGCCCCAAGTCAGGACAGTTCTACAAAATCAAGTACTTCAGATAGGCACCTGCATCAGGCCTCACTGTCATCTAAAAGCATCTCTGCAGACCCAATAGCAATCCTGGCATGATCAGTCTCAGACACTTGAAGTTAGCAGGGTAAGTGGCTACATCAGGTGTGGGAGAGGTCCTAGTCAGACAGCACTTTCTTGTTGGAACAGAGCTATCAGGATTAGAAATAAATACATATCATGCAGGTATTATGGCAGCAAATCATCTTAGAAAAGTTATGATGTCTATTTTCAAAAGATCAGAGAGTGAAGCAGCTGCTATGCAGAAACTGAACTACAGAGACTAAATATATCTTTTGTGGAGTACTACAAACATTTGATTTAAGGGCAGGGTAGGGTTTTTTGTTGTTGTTTTGTCACTTGTTGGTGTGTTTTTTAGGTTTGGGGTTTTTTTTATGTGTGTGGGTTTTTAAAACCCAGCTGTAAAAAAGAAAAACTTTTAGCAATGATTTTCTTTCAATTAGCACAAGCTTGGAAATGCAACAGAGGATTATGGATAGCAGCTGTTTGTTCTGTATCAGCTAAGCTGTCAGTCAGATGAGCTATTAGTTTTTACATTACATTATTGATTTGAGCAGATCTGAATCCAACTTGTGCTCAAACTGGAGAGCCATAGTTTCTGAAAGTAAGCATATAAAACAATGCTGAGACACTGATGAGTAGCTGCAAACAGACCTGCAGTAGGCTCTCAAACATTGCTTTTAGAGTGGTGGGCTAAAATCTTGAAAATAAGTGCACTACACAAAAAAAAATAATTTTTGTTTAAGAATGCATAAAGCAAATGGAACCAAAGCATCTCCAAAAGTTCTTGTTTAGGATCAGCTCTAAGGGTATGGTTCCAATATAGATAAAAATCTAATACAAAATAAAAATATAAAAACAATAGAAGTTCAGGCCTTTATTGTCCTGCTGATTTTCTTCATTCCACTCCAGCTGTACCAGCATCAGTATTGCTGCACCAGCTAGTCTGAGCAAAATTTTCAGTTTAACACTTTAAAATGGGGCATCCCTTGTTTGTTCTCCTTCCTGCTCCCTGTTCCGCTCACATACCCTCTCCTGCACTCATTCTGGTGCCTACCAATTTCATACCAAATCTCCTCAAATTATTGCAAGTGGCATGAGCCTCAGAAGACAGAGTATTTTGTGCTAGATAAATGAGCTACATTGGCTTACTTAGGGATTATAAACTGTCATTTGGTATAAGGGGAATCATCAACCACACAGCTGGAAGGTAGAGAAGGAAAGCAGAGAAAAGCAAGAGATCAACATTTGAGTAGCAGAGGTTGGCATCCTCATCCAGCTGTCATGTGAAACCACAGCACACTCTTTTAAAAAGGTCTGCAGGGTCAGAGTGTCAGTGTATGTTCAAAGGCGAAGGCAGGCAGCCCAGACACACTGACATATTCAGACTGTGAAACCATTTTCTAAGCTAGCCACCGGAAGAGGCAGTCTTATTATTCCTCTTCATTCACATCCACCCATAGATGACCCAAACCCATCCACGCACTGGGCTAACAATACCATGCCATAAGGTAAGGTAGGGTAAACTCCTAGGAAATTACTCAGGGCAAAGGTTTTTACTTTTTTCTCCTTGGTTAGCTTTATCCTCTTTCAGTTCCCTGTCTGATTCATCACGCAGTCTCAATCTCATGCAAGGAAACCCAAGGCAGGAACAAACAACTAGGCAGAAATACCCACCTGTGGCAGCATCAATTTAAACCGTTTGCTGGGATATGGTGAAAACACACCAAAAATATCACACACTTGCTTAGCTCATTTTCAAGTTAAGGGCTCGTTCACATTGTAATGTTAGAAACTAAGGACGGGTGCAAATTCACAATATCACAGGCTCACTTCATTTTGCTCCAAAGTAATCAGAATTTCTAATGATTATACCCTGCTCCAGAGATGCCCAAGAAACACAGACAAGAGGTACAGCCACTCTCCATACTGGCACTATCCTCCAAGATTTGTGCTTCACTGAGTCTGAAGGCAAAATTGCCTCTGCCTTAACCAAACTTTTTGCTACTGATGTTACATTTAAAATGAGCCAGTCCATGTAATGATGAGCTTTACTAGGTTCAACAGGAGTAACCAGCAAAGCAGGAATTCTATTACTCCACACATTACCTACTACCATCACTAGACATGTACATCAGGTCTTTTTGGATGACAAAACCTAATACAAGTCCACATGTCACCATGTTACTCAAGCCCTGTAACTAGGTTAGACACCACTGATCAGCCCCCACCACCACCAAGTACCACAACCATCAATGCAATGAAAAAATAAAAGAATTCTTCACCAATTACATGTCTGATGAGCCTGCTCATAAACATGATAGAATCCACCTTGCAGGAAATATTCAAGACCAGGCTTCACCATGCACTGGATAAACTAATCTAAGGCTCTACTTGCAAGAGAAGCCTGAACCAGATTTTGTGTAGAAGCTCCTTCTAACCAAAATGTCTCTACAATTTGCTTCCTACAAGTAGCTTGCTCTCTTTGATTTCTGTTACAACAGACTTCTGTGAGTGCAAATTCTCACACTCTATGCAAATGCAGAAATTTCATTTCTTAAACCTGAGCACTACAGCATTATAAAATACTCTAAACAAGAGCATTTATCTTGTCTTACGCTCTCATTCCACAGACTATATGCATACAGGGTTAAAAATTCCAGCAAAATGTTTTGAAGAATGAAACACTGAGCATAGCCCACTGATTGACATGTATCTTTAGAGAAGGAAGTGAGATCCTTCCTGTAGCCTCAGACTCAACAATTCTCCGAACAGTTCTTAAAAACTCCTAGCAGAACCCTCTTACATTGTGCAAAGAGAGTTCTTACACAGATATTATAAAGGAAAGCTCCTCAATAAACGTAAACTGAGTTTAATGAAAGAACAAAGACAAAATAAAGCATTTAGAGGTATTAAAATGATTCACCAAGCACATGGCACAGATTTTGGCAAAGAAACAGAAGGTAATGGTTACTTAAGGAAGAAATTGAGTGGCAGCGATGTTGGTTTTTTTCACCTAAAATACATCTGTGTGAATTCACCACTGCATTAGCCTCCTGTTGCACTTTTCTTCAGCTTCCGCAGTAAAACAATTGCTGCCTTGCCATGTCTCTTCCCGAAGTAAAACTCCTGGTGACTTATGTTTACTTTTGCCTTGGAGGCTGCCCAATAGCAATTAAGTAAAGGCAGGTACTGCTGTATGCCACAGTGAAGGCAGACAACTTGCGCTGTCCGCAATGGAATATGCATGGATCAGATCTGGATCAGATCAGTGTCCAACATAAAAACAGTGATTCTCTTTGGTTTATGCTAACGCCACATTCCGTGGTTATTCTTTTTAAGCAGCCATGATGTACATTTGTAGGCCTAACAGTTATAATTGGCAAGAACTCTGCAGTAAAACAACTCAATAGCATAAATGACGTAACTTACCAAGTTATGCGACTGAGGAAAAGCATATTTTGTGAGGACTTCAAATATATCTCTTCTACTGTGCCCTTCTTGTTTTAATGCAAACCGCAAATTTCTCATATCCTAAAACAAAGGCGTTATCTTGTAAGTGAACCAAAGCAGTAAGATACTTTTACCTGACATACAAATGCTATACTGTATGCTAAACATGATTTAGAACCTGCTTGCAACACACCTCAAACCATTCTGAACATTCAGTTTTATTTCTTAGCCTATAAAAGAAAACAGCATAAGAATTCTACAAATAAAGCAGTTCCACACTCTGTGATGTAAACACTGCTCTGGCATAAAGCCATTAGAAATTACTGTATCTGAGTCACTAAAACATCTCACAGGCTATTGAATGTTTGCAGGATGGGAGTTATTCTGTGTTTTCAAAATGAAAATTTGCTGATAATCTGTCTAGATTACATTGACCCTAGCTATTTTCTCATCACTAACGTCAAAACTAAGCAATCTGCGCGTTAACTGCTAAAAATCAAATGTGCATACACACCATCAATGAATCAAACAATTCTGAATTATCCACTGGGAACACCTCTATAACTGTATTTTTTTCATAGCAACAATTTTTGGTCAGACTAAGGAAACAGATCTAGCTCTTATTTAAGCTTTTCAATGCCTTTACAGCTTACAACCCCTCTATTTAAAATATTCTTCAAAGATTTTAGGATTTTAAAAAACAATTACCTTTAAAACAAATGAAATCATGAAACAATGTGGGAATAATGCCCAAAACAAGACTCCTGTGCAAAGCTTGTACATTAGTGTTTCAGAAAGGAAGACCAGTCCCTCTCCTTGCACAAAGAGAGGGCAGCTAAATAATCTTTTATGTAAAAGGTATTCCCTGTCCAGTTCCAAAAAGCACTTTCTAACCTCATCAGTGAGGAACATGTGGTTTTCCATTCCCATAAACAGACAAGCAGAGAGAAAAGGAACATCTAGATTTCATTTTCTGTTGAGCTACTGGAAAGCCTTACTTTACAGGTGATATCTAATCCATAAGAGTTCTCCCCTCGGCTTGAAGCTCCTCCCATTTTTTCAATCCTTGAAATCACACCCAATGGAACATTCAATACCACAAGTGGATCCTGCAAGGAAAGTTTGAGTAAGGAAAGGTTAATCTGAGAAGGTGACTCAAGCAAATTCCTCTTCTGCGTTCTAGAATAGAAAGCAGACGTGAAAGATATACAGGAACCAAATGTTTCTGCATTTGGTTGAGTCTCCCCTCCCAGTATGTTATGAAATCTGTAGGGTCACTCTGCATCCCTGAACATTGTCCAATTCCACATGCAACAAAAACACTTCATGTCTAACACAGCATGCAGGTAAAAAGATGGCCACACCCTAAAGGATGCCTTCTGCTGCATACTTCTGATCGCCTCTGCCTGCTAAGACTGTTTTATCAATACATAAAGTAGAACAAATTAAAAAGAGATCACTAGTAGAGTTAGTTGCAACCAGAAAGAACTCAGTTTAATAGTTGTAAAAATGTACTTTAAAAATAAGACAGATGACAGGTGCATTTGTTCTTTCACATTATTGCTTATCAAACACACTACTATTTCCTTCAACCTATGTGAAGTTCTACTGATCAAAGCATTGTTACATTCCAATAGAAAGGACAATCAAAATCTTGGTTTACTTATAGCCATTTTAAGAACTACTGCACATCGTTAATTGCTGCCCTTGATCTGTCACAGACTAAGTGTAAAAGGCACAGCTATTCAAAAAGCTCCAAACGAAAGATAAAGGTACCAGTTCAGCACAATTAAACTGTAATTTTACCAGGCAAAAATCACACTTTTACAACACCTTTCACTTTAAAGAACTTACTTTTTTACACAGATTTCTCAGTGGCACAAAAGAAGTTACTATTTAGCCATTAAGCAATTAAGATATGGTCATAAAATGCACTGTAGACCATTTCCAATAAAAAGCCTCTCATTCAAATCCATAAGCATATGTGTGGAAAAAAATAAAACAACTTAACTGGCCACCAAAAAAAAAACCAAAAAAAAGGCAGCTGGGATGAAGGGAAGGGATTTAAGGCCAACTTATCCAACAGAAGTAACTGACATATTACTCACATTTTCACTTCTTAGGTACAGCCTGTAGTTTGTGATGTACACTCTTCCTTTTACAGGGCCATTAAAGGGACACATATAAATAACATCTTTATCTGTAAGAAATACAGCATTTCTTAAAGATTGCAAAATGACAAAAGCATCAGTTAAGTAGCAGTAAACAAAAAAGAGCTGCATAGACATGAGCCACTCATGAGAGATTAATGAATTTAAAAAGCAGTAAATCAGAATGTTATACACTTGGATCAAGGAAATGTGAAAGCTTCGCATACTAAACTTGCCCAAGTTAAACTCACAGATTTCAGTAGCCTTCCCTAATTACATGTGTATGCTTCTCTCCCTTGGCACTAGGTAAGAGAGGATACAGAATAGCAAGCAGATTTAAGTCCTCTCCATGCTTACTGAGCCAATCCATTCTCAATCCCAGAACAAACACATTCTCCTGTTGATACTGTTACATCTTTCAGTTCTCTGCACTGAAGTACCCAGTTCCAGTGGTAAAGGAACTTACCACCCTGAAGGAAAAACATCACATTTCAATTTAAGGCAATCAAACACAACAGGGCCATAAACAAGTTCAGCAAGGCCAGTAACTAAGTACTAACACATACTACTCAAAAATAAAGATTTTACTGAAGCAGTGCTATTAAATGAAACACTATAAACGACTATTTCTCCCTGTCCCCTCATCTCTTTAGCCCAACCTATTCATCTGCCTTCCACAACAAGCACTCTCCTTCCAAAGCACAAACTATTTTTGTATGGATCATATCAAACACTCATCTTAGTCCCACACCCTCTCCCTCATGCCTTCCCCACAACTTCCCTCATTAAAAACAACCACTTCCTCTGAATCACCACTTTCCAACCACCACTACCAACCTCAATGTTGTTTACAGACCCATCCAAGAAATCTTTTGGTAGGGGTAAACGAGAAGCTTCACAGGCAGAAGGCAGACCATTTTCAGTTACATTCTGATACCTCAAAGCCAGTTTCCAGGAGTGGAAGGCTCCACTCCAGAAAGAGCTTCCATTAGTAAGAAACCAGAGTACACAATACAGTAATCTTATGATACAACACTGCTGTCTGTAAAGGCTAACAAGTGCATAGGAGCTATGTGCACATCACAATGAATCAAGGAAGTCCTTAGGAAAGTCACAATTCCAGCTAAGGTTCCACACTACTGTACAAGACAGCAATATGTAGTAGGTGGCACAGAGAATCTCCTTGAATTCAAAAGGTTTGGAGGGACTCATAACTAAGACATGTGCTACTTTGTTTCTAGATACAATTACAACTCGACTTGCAATTTCTTTGCATTGTGCAACTTCTCACAACTGCCATGTGAGGAAACTCAAAGCCTTTAAACTCTTGGTTATTTGTGAAAAGTGACAGCAAGTCCCTATCACAATTACTTAAAAAACTCATGACATTTTAGCATGACTTATTCCAACACCCAGACTAAACCAGTCTAAACTATGAATCAGTCCAGTAAGATACAGATATATGTCAACTCCTAAACATGCACTGCATTAGTCTGTCACATAGCTTCATACCTGTGACTCTAGTCTCTCCTGGCAGACGAGGTATTTCTTCATTTTGTTCCCAGCTAGTTCCATCATTTAAAGTCTAAAGAAAGAGAAGTACAACAGCACATCAATTTTATTTACAATTCCTTCAAATTTTAGATTTATAAAAACTCTTAGAAGTAATTTCTGCATAGGAAAAGAACATTTTTTCCACAGCAGAAACTGACAGAAACAAAACAGGAACATGCACTTCTACCCTAAACATCCAAAGGTTGCATAGATCTGCAACATAAGCATGTTTTAGTCTTTCTCCTTTTAAAAGAGTATTTACCTAGATTTGCATTAAATTGGAATTGAATTTCTATCCTGTATGTTCTCAGAAAGTTTTGTGTATTTAATTTTCCAGGTATGTTTGGCTTGGAAGAACAAATCAACTCAACTATTACTAGTACATGCAATCTACTCATTTAGGACTTTCTCACATGCTTTTAAGAATGATTAATAAAAAATAATCTGGTTTGGAGGAAATGTCAAAGAAAGTTAAACTAAAACCTTAGTTCCTATTTTCTTGCACACAGGTTACATTTTCTTTAGCCACGCAGCATCAAAAAGCAGAGGGGAATGCCATTTACATTGCTTTAATGTATTTCCCACTACAAATGAACACTCTAAAACTGAGCCAGCCACAGATAGTAAGATATCACTTACCAATTGCAGCACAGAATCTTTCCACAGTATCTAAGTACCAGCACTTTTCAAGAGTGCCACAGGATATTCCAATGTAGCAAGCAAGTTTAAGAGCAAGTACACTGGAACTGATTTTAAGAAGGCTCTCTTGTCTCACAATAGAATATTTCACCCATCCACTCAGAATTGTTTCAACCAACTCAGTTGAAAGCATTATAATGTCAGCAATAAATTTTAAGAAAGAAAGTCACTCAAATACTCATTTTTCCTACCCAAGCATAAATAGAGCAAAAACAGGAAAGGAAAAAAAGTTATACTCACCCTTTTAGTTGAGGAACTTTCCAGGGAGTTAGAATTATATTTAGGTGTTGATGATGAGGCCATACCGAGTACCTGAAGAGAAAACACAAGGAAAGATTTTTAGACTTTGGAGATCCACAGGTAGACATCCAGGAGCTTGCAAGAATGTTTTGCAAGTTTCTATTAATTAAAGAAAAAAAACCCCAGAATGCCTTGTAATTGAAGGGCATATTTAAAAGAATCCAAACCTAACAAGAAATTCTTTACTAACTCTAGAATTGATTCTTACTTGATTCTGACTCAAGCTGAGTATTTGGGAAATCAGTTGTTTGAATACTATTCTTAGTTCAGTCAACAGACATTAGAGTGCTTGTTTTAAGTGACAGGATACACACAGTAAGAAATGCAGCCCACTTAGAGCATTTGTGTAAGACTTTTCACTTAGGAAAACAAGAACAACCTAAAATTACTGCACAGCTCTTGAATTCACAAGTATGTCAATACACTCAAGCATTTTGGATTTTAAGAAAAAGAGAAGGAAAAAGCAGGAGTTCAACAGTACTTCTCCATTTAAAAACAATCCCCCGTTTCCTAAACTGAACCTGCAGTTAGCACACCAGAAGGAGAAGTGTCCAACCTTCTGGTCTGAATAGCCCTGATATGTTTAAATGGAAAGGATTTTACTTATTTTAAGTGGTATTGATTAAAGACAGAATTGCATGCTACAGGATTCATCATCTTAATCACCTACTGACATTGCACAAGAGATTTCTAGAACAAACACTGGCAATACACTCCAAGTTACTCCAAACAGCAAATTCATATCAAATTGTAATTCCATTTCACTGATGCTGTTCATCAGGCCCATCTGACATTCTACAGCAATCTTTTAGGAGAGTTTTTGTCTGTTGGAGGGAGAAGGTGATTACAGACCACACAATATTTGTTTCTGTTCCATAAGGGAAACATTGTCACCTTAGGTAAATACTTTCTCTCCCCTTCTAGTACTGAAGAAAGTTTGCACAGATCTCTGCATTGTGACACATCCGCCCATGCTGCTGTAGAAAAATAGCCTCAGTAACCTTGCAACAGTCCTGCACAAGCAACAGTGACAGATTAAACTGCAATGTCCAAAATGTTTTTAAACTGCCATAACAATCCAGGAATGTGTCCATGAAGATAGAAAATCACACTCTGAAATTCTACAGGTTCATTACCTCTTACAGTGCCCAAGTCTTCAATATTCCACATGGAAACACAAGAAACCTGACATTGTGTTTAAAACAGCAATATCCAGTGATATGACTTAGCAGTCTAAAAAGCACACCCTTACACACAACAGAAGAACCCACTTAAGCTGAGAAATCAAAGAAAAATGCATTTGAACGTGGGTGACTGCCAGAGGGTCTCCATCAGCCTCAGCTTTTTCCAACCCTGAAACAGAATCCTGAGCTAATTCTAGGGCAAGACCAACAATCTAAACAAAAAGCTATTAGAAATCAACATTGTTCTTTCAAACTACTCTCCACAGAAAAACTATTGTAACACTGGAGATTCATGTTTTGACTAGAAAATTTAGAATGTTAAGAGAAGATAACTTTAGCTTTTCCTTTCTTGCAATATCTTAGTACAAAACTTAAGATGGATCAACTCTTTCTATATTGCTATGTTAACTTGTGAACATCTGATATTTTGGATGACTTTCCTTAATTTATAAACATTTGTACCTTTATTTACCTTTATAAAAAGGTACGTTTACTCAAAAGCTGTTTTAAAAACATTTTCTGTACTAAGTAATTGTAGTGGGTTAAGCAGTTTCCTGCCCCCCCCCCCNCCTCCCGGAGACCAAAATCCCCAAGAGAGGGTAACCAAATCCCCCCTACCACCTTTCCTCCCTTCCCCAGCTTTATCTCACCACCTGTTGATGCTGCAGATAAGCTGAAGATCAGTCAGAGATTAGTAATAGGAGAAGTTAGTAGATTTAGTGATTTTACTCTGAATTTTGCCAACAAGACCAAGAGACAGAGGAGAGAGCGGTCAGAGCTAGCACAGACAGAAGCAGACTGCTAATCTGGATGTTTTGAGAACAGCTCTTAAAACAACTTTTTTTTCCTTTCCCAGTGAAACTCAGTGAAGTGATACAATGTGTTTAACTCTCTCTCAGCCAATAGTCTAATTTCTCACTCAAATTCTCCAATTAGCTCAAACCAACACAGTAATTTTTGTTCAAATGTCAAGTGGGAAATACCAAGTGAGACAGAAGCAAAGGCATAGCAGCCCCAGTTTTTCTAAGTCAGCATATAAAGCTTTTAACCAAAACTCACAAATTTAAATTAAGGCTGTACCAACCATGAGAGAAAAGTGAGCATAAACAAGCCCCAGAAAAGTGATTTTGAAAGATGTGGCAACCCTGAATAGAAAAATGGAAATTTTGACTGCAGCAGGTACCAGCACACTCAAACTAGCTGTTGGGTCTGAACACCAAGCTTCAGCAGAGGTCACACAAGACCACCATGAGTCCTGGATACTAGCCTCAGGAACACCACTGCCTAAGCTCATCAGAATGCTCCTTACGCCTTCCCATACTCTCTCCAACTGTAGAGTACTTCTGCTGCAAACACTGGCAACGCTACCAGTATTTGAAGTTTCCTCCCTTCCTGCACATTCACTAAGTTTTGTCTCAACTGTAAGACTACATGAGGTGAGTTATGACTCTGAAATAATCATCTGACTCCACAACACTGACTACAACTTTTCCAAATCTCAGTGTAAATTAAAAGTATCAAAAGAGACCCTTTCAGATTCTCAGAAAACCTTCTCTTTGTAGAACCTTTGCAGCTCACTTACTCTCCAAACTTCCAACAAAGACAACATCTGTGCAGCAGAGCTTGGCTGTGTATGTAAGCTTACTCCATGTAAAATTTCTCCAGGACACTGATTTCTTTAAATGTACTTTACAGCAAGATTTCACTTGCTGACTTCAATTTCTATGGAATATTTCACTACAGAATCACAACTTACTATTTTTATTTCCAACACTTTAATAATGCAAATTAGTTTAATTTAGAGGTAATTAAACTGAGTATGTACTGAAGGTAAGGTGTTACTATCTGTCAGACTATCTTTTTAAATCCATCAAACATTTTCATAAAAAATTAATGCAAGTTAGCTCACCAGTGGAAGAATTCTTTCAATGTTACCTGGTTTGTTTTGAAATGCAATCACACTTAACCCAAGTATTAATAAGCAGATTTAGAACTACCCACATTTCCCTGATTTCTAGAACTAAATAATGGTCAACTAATTAAACATAAAATTGTAAGACAGTAGACTGTATTTAGAACAGTATTCACTTCTGGACCTCAGAACAAGACAGGCATTGATAAACTGCAATGAGTTCAGCAGAGTCACCAAGAGCACCAGGACCTAGAGTATCTGCACCGCAGTGCGAGGCTGAGGCAGCCAGGAATTGCTCGGCCTAAACAGCCAGCTTCATGCAGTAGGAATACAGCTGCCCACCAGCACCTTTGAGACAATTTACTGTGAAGACATCACTCAAGGTAGTGAGTGCTGAGACAAGACACAAAAGAAACCAAACCAAACTAGATTCCAGCTTGATTTCAGGGAATAAAAAAAGCACTTTACTTTTGCACCCTAAGGGCAGTCAGGCAGTGAAAACAGGGCCCACAGAGGTTTCAGCCTCCATTCTCAGAGGTTTTTAGATCCAGCTCAACAGAGCTTTGAGTAACTGGGTCTGATCTGGTTTTGAGCAAGATATTAATCTAGAGGGCTCCTAAAGTCCCTTCCAATATGAATTACTCTATGCTTCTGTGATTAAATTCTCATTTAAATGTATTAATCCAAAAAGAACACACCCTTAAAGAAGTGAACTCCTCTGTATCAAAAGAACAAACAAGCTTTCAGAAACATTGAAAACAAACATGGAATATTTCCTTTTGTAATATTTTTTATTTTTCTGTCAAATTGTAGAAGCAGCTTCTGGCAACCTCCCAAAGTAATACTGCCACAAACAATTCAAAAAACATTACTCCATCCTAATCTTTAAATAGCTACAACTTTCATTATCACAGAGCAGCAGTAGTCCTTCCACACTGAGAAAAATCTTGCAAGTAGTTTTCCACTGCAAACACACTTATTCCACAGTACCAACCAAATGCACTTCTATACTTGCACAAAAACTGAATACAAACCTCACATTTGTCAGCAGCTAAGAAGAAGTACAATTACTCTGCAAATTTAAAACAAATCAGACAACTTTGTTTGTGATATTCTGTAGTTAGGAACAGTTGAACATTCATCCCTGAATCTAGAATAGCAAGGAGACAAAGCAATTTTACTGGATTGAACTTATACTAATAAACAAAGCCTTATTAAAGTTACCAGAACTTGATACAGTAACTCTACCAAGAAATGCAGGCTCCAATGACCTTACAATAACAATTAAACTACTTAGGATCAGTATTTTCATTAAAGATGGTATTTATACTTGTGCTTCCTAGGAATCCTAGGAATGGAGGCACCACAACATGTGAAAGGCTGGGCACTGGAGGCTGGATTTTAAAGTCGTCAGTGCAAGGATCCCATCCACTCTTTATGAGTAAATGCTGACAGGTGCAAGCATATGTCCACAGAGAAAATCTAAATTAAGTTTAAAATATGTAAATAAGCTTTTGAGGGTTAAAGAACCTAAAATGCCCATTTTCACTGAGGCTTTTCACTGCCAACAAGTTAGAGGATGTGTGCAGGACAGCTGGAAAGACCACTGAGACTCTCATCAAATGTGTTCAAACTGACGACAGCCTAACAAAACTCATTTGCATTGTTTATGATCCAGGAAAAACTAAAACTCATTTGTCTTTTTCAGGCTTCATCTTCACAACACAATCACACCAAATACTTTACAACTGTTGTATAACTGAGCCATGCTTGCATCAACATAAATCTTTACATGTATAAAGAACTAGTTTGTTCCCAAACCAAACATAATCTGCGTCTGCCAAGCACCTGAGACCAAATAAACTACATTAAGTGATCATAAGCACCACTTTCCAGGCATTTAATATTTTTGATCCTCCATCACTGCATTAAAATTTGGGGAGGGGGGCGGAGAGAGAACAGGCCTCCATCACTGTATTAAAACTTGGAGACACACACACACAAACAAACACTCCACAAATAAAGACATAACAAAAAGCACTTTCTCATTTGCACCCATATCAATCATTTAGAACACCAACCATTTTGACAACATTTAAGGGAAAATGAAGTTTCTACACTTTCTGTAGTCTATATAATGTTCAATGGGTTAACCTGGAAATACTGAGGAAATTAAACGGCACAATTACCATGCAAGACAACATCTACAGAACATACTGAGTAGGAGGCAAACATAATGAAAAAAACATGCATGACATATTATTATAGTCGACACAGTTCTTTTGTGTATGTGTATAAATATATATGTAATATATCGGCAACTGAGTAAGAAACTGTAATTTGCTTTTACCAGAATCACATTTATCAATGCAGTAAAAATGAAGAACAAAAAATTGCACTGAGTATTTTCTAGAAACATTCCAATTTCTGTCACACATCAATAACCATGACACAGGACAGCACCAAAGTTCTCATAATCCTGCTTCGAATTATGACTTGTGCAAGAATGAAAAGTCTGTGCATCCTCAAGGCCTCTCCTAAAAGTACAGTTACAGAATTTACTAAGCCACTTCATTTGCTGTCACAGTAATTCTGAAACCAATTAGACCATTCCTAAAAAGAGTGGACAAATATGTAACACCCGATGCAAAAAAAATTAAAAAGCCAGGTTTATAATGGGGAGGTATGCTGGGGTTAGTCAAAGATTTATAGAGTTTTATTTGGTACAGAAGCAACCTACAGAGCTAGTATGAACACACTGCCTTACATTTCCCATCATAAAATTAAAAGCATAAAACACAAAGTCCTAAAACCAAAAACAAATCTGTAAGCACCACAACTGCACAGAAGAGATAATACATAATACACAGGCTTTCAGAAATAACCTACAGAATAGAGCAGAACTCTAGAAATTTCTAAGGGAGTAGCAAAGTTCAGCTGAAGGGAGAAGGAAAAAAATAATTAGTTCTAAGTATTAATCAGAAAGGAATACAAATCCTTTAAATAAATATTTATATACAGGAAAGTGATAGTTCTGAAGTCTAGCCAAGAAAGGCATCTGAGTTACATCACTCACCAAAACAAGCATCAGCATCTTTAAACCTAAGGAGTGAGAATTTAATCTAGAGAAGTCAAGAGTAACAATTCATCTCTTTAAAGGTTAATTTTAGAATTACATATAAAGATACACAGGAACACAAAAATCACAAGAAATTTGTACAGCAGTGAGGGCAGTTTTCCACACAGCAGCTGTCTCTAAACAAACAGCACAACTCAACCAAAAAGAAGTACAGTGAGACCAAAGTGCCACAAGCAACTAATCAAGTCCATTCAAATAAAATACAGCTCTTTGGCACTCATTTAATCAGTTATATTTTAGCACAAACGGACTATACTCAATAAACAAAAACAACATAGCACAAGTCTACAAAGTTTAAAAAAGTGGCATAAGGCAGAGCAATGTCAGTTTCAAACAGGTAAAAGTTTAAAAAAAAAATGCACACCACAGAAATACTTCCAACAAAACCTAACGTAAAGGTATCTAACATTACTTTTCAATTGCTTCCTCCTTTCAAATTTTATGGAAAATGTAGCTTAGGGTGATATCCTTGGCTTTTATCTTTCCATAAGAGCATTACAAGCTCTTTCACGAAGAGATACAGAAGGACATATGCCATAATGGACACCAAGTAACTTATCTGCTGATGGACTTTGATCTGTCAGTTATATAAAGCATGAGAAATACCTCGTATCAACAAGGAAAAGCAGCATCTGCTTCACTGGTAATAAATATTTTCTACTAATTGTCAGAGGTCTGTTCCCTGTAATGCTAACAATTCTGTCCAGTTGTACTCACTCATTGCTTCTTCTGTATTTGTTCTATCTGTAGTATCTTTCTCTTTTCCTGACTCTTTCTTAACATTTACACTGGTAACCAAGTTCTGAAGTGGAAGTTCACTCATGTGAGTAGATCAAAGAACACAGCACTTTCCCCTCTATGCATGAAACACTGTACAGGAAGCAGCTGTTAAATCTAGCCAGATTAGATTGCATGACAGAAGCAAGTGGAGGTTTTTTAGGAGCCATTTGTCACATTACCTCTAGAATCAGCAGCACATTTATAGGAAACCTATGCCTGAAGGCTGATCTGTGTCTTTCTAAACCCACCCTATTTTATTTACTTTGCATCCCCTGCAAGGAACACATACCTCCCACGTTGTCAAAAGCTGATGCGGCTGACAGGAAAGCCTATGGGATAGCAAACACAGCTTCAAAGTTTTCTGTTAAGAAAGCCTTCAGTTGCTCTCTGCTCATTCCTTAAAAGATATCCCCTTAGGCCACTGTAGTTCTATTGTTAAAGATTTAACTGATGATTTCACAAGAGAAATGGAAATTCTATCTATTATATAATCATATACTGTATTTTAAAAGTGGCACTATTAAAATGGCATCCTCTACTCAGGCTTGCCTCCAACTCGGAGAACACATAGAACACATACAACTCCCTCAGACTCCCTCTCTTCCATCTGCCATGTTTAGTTCCTTCTGCCCCTACAAGAACTGCTTCTCTGAGTACCATTCTGACTTTGTCTGTTTAAAAAGTAGACTAAAAACTACCATGAAGTCATCTACAAATATTCTATGTTTCAATCCCTACAAAGACAGAAATGCTCAAGTCATTACAGAAGCAGCATGACTTTTGGGTGTGTCCCTTTCAAGAAGCAGGCAGGTACTTCACCAGGCACAGAAAGGCTGACACTTCTGTACTCCACATCTGCCTACATGTTACGCATTGATGGATCCAGTCACATCACACTGAGTCTCTAGCACGCAGCCTTTCCATTCATTACCTGCACCAGCCCAGCAAAGAGGCTACACACCAATTATTCAGATTCTGTTGAAGAACCACACAATTCATCTTACACAATGGCATAAACCAGCCTACTTGAAAACACTTACTTTTGTTTTCTCTTGCTTAGAAGCCCCCGGGTTTAATAAGTAATTTCAGGTGTAAAAAATACAGAGGCATCCACTTCAGTATGAGATGAGAGGACAGCAGCGTGTACATTTCCTTCAGCTTTGGAACAATGCCTGACTTTCGTGCTGTAGATGGCCCCTGATGGGAAAGCAACAGGTAGGAAGACAATATTAGCACTGCCAAAACATTTCAATTGACACTACTTTTTAAAAATACTTCAGAAACAAAGCAAAACCCCAGAATAGTCGGTACCAAAAAAAGAAATTCCAAAGAAAGGAAACAAACAGTACTAGTTCCTTTTATGTTTGTGTCAAGTAGTCGGAATTTAGAAAAACTTTATCTTCTAAAAGTTTATTAAGATAGAGTAAGTTTTACCTGCTTATGTCCCCCACACATCTGCATCTTTCTGCACACAGCTGTTTCCTCTCTCATTCATTCCCAAAGAGTACTGCCATTTGTTTGTTTATTTTCCAAAATGCATTCAGGAATTAATTTTCACATGAAAGCTTATTTGAGACTTGACAAAGTCAGAAAGACGCAAGCCTCTTTACCAAGGTGGTCTTTTGGAAGTCTCCTGACTGAGGGGGTAAAAAAAAAAAAAGTCCAAAACAAAATCACTTCTATTTAAAACACTTCTATGTCTCATGCCTTGTAACATAAGGAATTATGGTTTTTAACGGTTCTAGCACACAGAGCAGCAAGTAGTCGGTTGGGGTATTTTGTCTAAATCAACTGCAAACTTTCGCTCTGTAACAGGTTTCAACTTTTCAGCCGTGAACAGTTAAGTCATATGCTTCTGAACAAAATTTAAGCCAATCAGAAATTAATACTACCGTGGCTGAAAAGTCAGAAAGCAAGTCAAGAGCACTCGGAATATTTCCTTATCACAGGAGATCATTTCCTTTTACGGGAAGGGTAAAAGTGACAGTTCCAAGGTATCTCTGCTAAGCCGCGACGAAGGGCTACGCGCTTCAGCAACGTCTCCCTTCCAGACCGACTGAGCACATCAGAGCAGTGAATCGGGAACAGCCAGAACACCAGGAACAGACACCACAAACAAACAGTCCCAGTCGCCGCGTCCTACCGGCCACAAGGCCTCGCCGGCCACAGGTGACTCCCGGCAGGCCGGCAGGCAGCGCGGCCCGCCGGGATACGGCACTCCCACAGCGCTCGGGGAAGCAAAGGGCGGCTCTCACCTAAGTCTCCAGCAACCTCCGGATCACCCCGGGAAGCCGAGGCAGGCGAAGGAGCAAGCGAAGGAGCAGGCGAGGGGTGCCCTGCTGTGCCCTGAGGGACCGGCGCTGGGCCGGAGAGAAGGCCCGGTCCAGCAGCAGCCTCTGCCGGGGCACGGGAGAAAAGGGCACCCGGCGCGGGGAGGTGCCGGAGGTGCGGAGGCAGAAGTGGGAGCCGCCGAGGTAGCCCCGCTGCCCAGCCCGTGCCCACAGAGACTCACCGCAGCGCTGCCGCTGCCGCCGCCGCGGGCCCGAGCACGGCGCCGAGCGCTCCCCGCCCCGCGCGGGCCCTCCTCGCTCACGTGACCCCCGGCGGCTCCCCGGGGGCTGCCGGGAGCTGCTGCCCTGAGGCTGCCGGGAGCTGTAGGCCTGCGGCGAGCCTGGCGGCCAGGGTGTGGCTCTGCCTCTGGGATTCTGCTTGTGCAAGGGTTGGGTTCGGTGTGAGAGCAGCTGCGTACATCCAGAGGGCGAGGTGGTGACTCAGAGCCTCTTCGCTGTCGCATGCTTTGTGCTCTCGGCACAAAGGCTTTGTGATGCTATGTTTTCAAGGTTATTTAGAGTTAAGAAACAAGCGTGTCCAGCTTCTCCGGTGCAGGGGCCAGCCTTAGCTTGTCCCCCTCTCAGTGCAGACAGCCTCTCCCTGCTTTCGGGGCTGGAGACTGCACGAGAGATGATCAAAGGAAAAAAATAGAGAAAATAATGTAAACCAAAGCTAAGTTGGGGCTTCATCATGATCCCAAGCATTTACAAGCTTCACGTTCAGCTCAATCTAGTACTCACAGCTTGGTGCCCACTGTGCCAGCACTAATCCTTCGGGAAATTGTCACCTGCCAGCTTGCAAACATCAAACCAACAACCATCACCTCTGCTTTCTCATATTTTCCTGAAAAAGCCATTTTCTATTTTAATTTAACAGCTGCTTGTTGCCTATGAACAAATAGTTACACCATCTGAAAAGCTAACTCTGTAGTGAAGGTGCTTTGAGGGCATCCATGCATCTGGAACAGACAAGAAGTACTTTTAAGAAGTAATTATAAAATTAATAGTATTCATCACTTTTAGGCTTCTCCTTCACTATCGACAGTTTACATCTCAAATTCCAAAACAAGCCACAAGGGCATTGGGCTAGCTCCTCTTATGATGGAAAAAATGTTTCTGAAGGAAAAATATTTTTCTACAGCAAGCATAGAACTGTGTTTTACATTAATAATCAGCAGAAGCAAGCAGTGAGCAAAAGGAGATGAAACATTAGTTCACACCCCTCATGCAGGCAGGAGTTTGTGTTGTCTTCTGGTGTGATACACCTCTGCTTCTGGCATCCTCTCTCCAGAAATGCACTGATGCAGTTGTGAAGTTTTGCTTTGACTGATTCCAGCGATGTATGGCCAACTGCAAATCATAAATCAAGGTATTGGTTCATCTATGTGTGTATTTATTTATATGTATAGGCATACATTTGTTGGTCTACATGTATTTATATACATGCAGAAATTCCTTATTTAATCATTCATTTCAAGGTTTCATTCAGATCACATTTTAAAGCTTTTCTCTGACATCATGAATACTAGAAAGTGGTTTTGGTTTTTTTTTCCTTACTTATTTCTGATGACACTTCACAGCTCGGATCATTAAAAGTGCTCTCCACAAATACTCTCTCATAAATTTCTTTCTATCAGTTTTGTCCTAGCTCTTTTCTAACCTGGCTTATGCCCTTTACATTTCTTTACAAAGACAAAGTCTCAAACAGCCTCTTCCTTATATGACCTTCAGTGACCACAACTATCATTCCACCCTCATCTGTCAAATGATTCCACTCTTGTTCAGTCATTGTCCTCTCCCTATTTTCCTAACCCACCTCCCAGCACATTCTGGGAGGTTTTGTTCTTACATTCCTCTGGTAGATGTTAGCCAGGCCTTTCCCACAGGGTCACTCTTCTAGTCGCTCTGTTTTATTTCCAGCTAATGTGTACTACAAATAAACTTCAAACAGAGATTTTCACTCAGGTTTTCACAGCTATGCCTCTCCACTGCAGACTGGGATGCTTTCCTAAAATCTTGGCTTGCATCTCTATTACCTTCTTATGACTGTTCAGTGGGACTTCACCATCTGTCGCGTGGAGTCACAAACACCCCCTGAGCCCTGCACCTGCACGGTCAGATGCCTGGAGATGATGTGATCTGGAAGAAATATGCTTTGAGTCACCTGACTGACGACTCACCTGATGGCTATTTGAACCTGTGAGAGGACATGTTAATAGATTTGTGTGCGAGTGGGGGTCTGGGATGTTTGCAGTGCCTCTGTTTTTCTAAGCCTACTCCTTGCTCCTTTGTATTGCTGCATATGGTGCCTGGGTCAGACGGCACACAAATACTCCAGCCCCAATCCCTGGACCATCTGGATGAAAACTGGTTAATTGACAGCCCTAATGTCATTTTAAGCTCAGTACAGTTAAATAGTGCTGAGTCTTCTCCCAGAAGTGCTCTTGTGGTGGGTTACTTTATCTATTACAGTACTTCCTTCCTGTACGTAGTCATCTTTGACTCAGACCTATCCCTGGCGCTTTATGTTCAAACTATGCCTAAATCTTCATGTAGTTTAAGCTCCCATCTTTTCATGTCTCAGTTACTACAACATGCTTTCCTTTGGACTTGGCAAGTATAACCATTGTCTTGGTCATACTTATTGAGAGCACTTCTACAAAGATAAATTTTCTTAGTTTGTAATTTTTGCCATGTTATTCTCTTTTCATCCCTGTGCTGGCTCAGCCTACTTTGTCATGTTATTCTTGCCCACATGAATTCACTTCAGAGGGCTTGGCAGCCTATCTTCACCTCACCTGCCGTTTCCATTCACTGACGAGATCTAACTGCAACTGCAATCTACTCATGATGCCAATCATTTTTCACAGCCTGTTGGGAATATGTTTAAACAGGTTCTTTCGTGCATCCTGTTGACTGCCTTTTATTTCCTATAAACAGCCCAAAAGTCACTGATAATTTTTCCTCAGAATTCTCCCTAAGACTTTTCTCTGCTGTCTACAATACAGTGTCACATTTCTTTATGCTGCCTCTGCTGCCTGAATTCCTCAGTTCTCACCTTACACACTTTGTAAAGCTCTCAGGGCAGGATCATCCTTTATGCTGATCCTAATCCATAATGTAGTCTTGCAGCATTATGATAGTGCAAATAATAAATACACATAGAGGACTGAGATGCCAGGAAGAACTTCGTTATGAGACTGATGACAATAAAGTACGATTTGGGAGCATAATCATAGCTGAAAATAATACTAAATTGTTTTCATACAATTCAGTAGAGTAGAGAGGCAAAACTAAGTGGAGGTGGGGAATCCATGTCTTTAAATCAAGACAATAGGTCAGGATAAGGATGATTTCTATGAGTCTACTTCACAACAATTTTTGCTTGGTTATAGTTGTTGTGACAGATGACAGGGGAAAACAATGTATGTTAAACACATCACACATACTGAGGAGTATCTGTGTGATCACATGCATCCTTCTTTTTTTTCCTTTTATGAGTTAGATATTAGAAAAGGTATGGTATGTCAATGGTTCTTTTGCTTTTCTAGCACTTACACCCTTAGTTTTCCGTTATTGTCCTTTGTTTGCTAACTTGATATTTATTTTTGTCTCTGCTAAATAAAGACTGCCAGATTTAATTCTTAAAGCTCTATTTTAAGACCTCTTTAACCTATTTTCATCTAGCTTTTCCCTCAATTAGCCTAATCATTTCTTTATCAAGTAACCAAATAAAACATGTTTAGCATCCTAAAAAATATATCTGTCCCTTGCTGCTTGACTCACAATAACATTAAGGTGAGTTATATAAGAGGCCAGTTGTATTTCTGGATCCTGCAACTCTTAAGGGCTGGAAATAGCAATTGTATTTTGGGAACCATTTCCAGAAACACTAACTGAATGTACATAGTTGTTATTGTGAAACCAGGCAGATGCTGGCTGTCATGCACAGTACTGCTGTCACCCAAACCTGGCACATGGCAACCGAAGCCATATATGTGCATGCATATATATATATATATATGCACATATACATATATAAATGCATACATCTGCTGCAGCTAGCAGACAAATGCCTCCTATTAGATGCTAATTCTGTATCTTCAAAGAAAGAGAAATTTTATATCAAGTACTCCCTGGTTCTGTATTTAAGTAGAAAAAAACCTCTGTTTTCTCCATGCAAATATTAGAAGCAATTGATATACTTTATTTGAGAAATAGCTGCATTTCTTGGGAAAGGCAAACTCCTCCTCATGTGTACCATTCCTAATCTGCATAGAAAATAGAAGGTTTTAAGAGAACTGGAATGAACTTGGATGAAAGGAACCAAACAAATAGAAGTTAGTAATATGCACTGAATTACCAGAACAGTTAGTGGAATTAATTTTAGTGCCATTGGAACAATGCCCCAAATTAAAAGAAAGGAAAAAAAAGAAGAAAATCCTCTTAAATTAAATAGCACACAAAGGAATAAGTTTCCAGTACACTTAAATGTAAATTGCAGTAGAAGCTACCTGTTAAATGTGTAAATGTAGCTCACAAAACTGCAGCACCTTGTAGACTAATACCTATTAAGTGCTCTGCATTCTCTGAAGGGTTGAGTGTTCATTCAAATCCAGAAGAATTGGAGTCATGCAGGGCAGCTAAGGCCGCAGTAGTGAAGTGGTTGTAGTTAATACACATTGTAAAAGCTTAGCACTTTGGCATCAGTATATTAGTGTAAAAAAACCTGTAAGATGGCCACCCCAATAGCCTTCTATTGTCAATGTCCACACATCTACAACTTAAGCTAAAATAATGTGAATTACTTAACATCAAGCATTTAAGAGTTATTCTAGAAACGTTCATCTATTAGAACACATTTTTGCTTGGTTTCCATGCTAGTATTTGCTGCCGTATTGTGAACAGAAGTGACTCCTGATGTAGTTACAGCAATCAGTGAGTTGGCAAGCTGTTTCAGGCACCACCAGGGCTTTACTGATTTCCCACTGTAAAGCCCACCTGATCCATTAATTCAGAAGAAATTCTGCACTCTCAGGTGTTGGTGATGAACTTCAGGCTGGATTCAAGCCTGTGTCAGCAGAGACTGCCAGAGCTAGTGTGTAGCTAGAGGAATGGAGAATATGTCTTTTGTGCTCTCCAAAGCTCGTGCTTTATTGATTTTGGTTTAATTCAAATTTCCCATGACTATGTTTTGTAGGGAAAATGGATCTAATCTTGTTAGTCTAAAGTGTTATTCTTTGTAATAAAAAGAACACCCACCACCATAGTCACTTTGCCTAAATATGTAATGGTGGGGAGAAGAGAAACTGTGTTTCAGATGCAATTTTCTTTCCCATTGTTAAATTAAATTGCCATTTATTGGCAGGATTAAAAACAACTGGCATTCATGGTGTTAGCAGGAATCTCCACTGCAGCAATCAATGGAAGTTTTTATTCTGTGGGACTGAAGAGCCCCACTGCTGTGGATCAGCTAGCCTGGCTCATCTTTGCACTCTGGTGAGTAGGAAAAAAATGTTTTATTATGAAACACAATTGTTTGAGTTGATCTAATGAGTAAAACAAAATCCCTCTCAGCTTGGCAAATTCAGAGACAAGAGGAGTCTTTGGAAGCCCTGAATAGCACATCAAATGCTGGTGTAGGTTTCTTCAGACAATTAGCAAAACTTAAGGCAGCCACCTGAAAGAAAGAATGGCTTCTATCAGAGTTAATGCAGTCAGTTCTTCCATGGAGTTTCTTGTGAATAATTCTTGCTGGAAAAATTGTACATGATTTCTTTTCATTTATATTTTAATGCAATTTATTATACAACAGCGACCTCCACTCAGGGTTCAGAAGATCAGCGTACTTACAGTAATCTTCACAGCACTTTGTATCTCCAGCCACAGCTTACATTCACAGCATGAAAAGAATAAGAAGTTAATGTACCAAATCAGAAAGTCTCTGTGTGGCAGTGTTAATCTCAGTGTTATTATTTATTAGTAGTATTATGGTAGTACCTTATTGTGTTGGACACTGTATAAAATTAAAAAAAAAAAAATATTTACTCTCTAGAATAGCTGACAGTTTAAATTTGAGGATGTGGACAAGAGGTACTACAGCTATCGTTACTTCCACAATCACGGGCTGGAAGATGAAACATTGAGTGAACTGGTGAAGTGGCTGGAAAAGCATGTGCCTCTGGTGGTAGATCTACACATGGCTTAGCATGTTAACATTTAGCTTAGCAGCTGGAGATGTGGGTGTGTTTTCTGTCTTACACACTGGTAATCGTTCCAGAATGTAATGACCTTTGTTTCCTACCTCCAGTAAATAATGTTTGGCTCCTCTCTGCTGAATGCTGTACTCATATGCCAGTGTTGCAGATGAGGCTGATGCAAGCCTTTCTCTGCATGTCTAGGCACACTCCCTCACTAGATGATTTTGTACTGTTGGTTACTTGTACCAAATTCAAAACAGAGGTCTCAAGATAACGAAGTATCACAGAGCAGGCTCTGGAGAAAGGGGATTGCTTTCCATATACTCAGCAGTTCATTTCTTAATAGCCTTGGGTTCCAAGCAGCCATGCTTCACAGCCAGCCATGGCAGTCCACAGGTTATCATCAAGAGTATGAAGAACTGTGTAAAGAAAATAAAGGAAATACATTGGTCTGTGAAGAGATACACACACCCCCCTCCAAATTTCCCCCTTCCCCAAATACCCCCCTCAAACCCAAACAGAACCCCCTCAAAAAGCAAACCTAAGTTAAAAAATCATAGAATCATAGAATTGGTCTGGGTTGGAAGGGACCACAAGGATCATCCAGTTCCAACCCCCCTGCCATGCCCAGGGACACCCTACCCTAGAGCAGGCTGCCCACAGCCTCAGCTGTCCTGGCCTTAAACACCTCCAGGGATGTGGCCCCAACCACCTCCCTGGGCAACCCATTCCAGGCTCTCACCACGCTCATGCTGAAGAACTTCCTCCTCACCTCCAGTCTGAATCCCCCCACCTCCAGCTTTGCTCCATTCCTCCTAGTCCTGGCACTACCTGATAGCCTAAACAAGTCAGAAGTACTGTGAATCACTTCCAGACTTCAGGCTAAAGCTAGTCAAGTAACAGCTTGAAGCTAAATTGCAAATCCAAGAGAAGATACCCTCTTGAAGTATTCATGTAATTGAACAGCATGAACTCAGTCTCTGAGTGGCTGCAAATAACTACCAATGCACAGTTGCCCTCAGAAACACCAACAAAATTCACGATTTTCCAGGTAGACTCAGAGTGTGGCCTGAAATTCACAAGCATAAAAATTCATTTCCCTTTTCAACAAGGGACTGGGTGCTCAGTCACTCAAGCAACAAACCTCAGCCTGTTGCTGCCAAGCATTTACAAGTATTTAGTTAATTTTTTTTCATTGGATATGCAGTCACCTGCTGCAGGCAGTAGGAACTGCTGTGTTTGTCCTGAAAAGGCCAGCTGTAAGCTAATCTGCTTTGCATGGCCTTGCTGCTTGGGTGCTGCAGGAGGCTGCTGCGGTACCAGGAGGCTCTGTGTTCTGGTTGACACAGCGAAGACATGGCACCAATAAGAGTACTTGGCACTTCTACAGCCCAAGCTGCTCAAAGCACTTTATCGGTGTTAAACCTCTCAAACCATCTCTACGAAAGAGGAACTCTCGATTTTGTGAATAGGTAAACTAAAGTGCAGAGCTTGGCTGGGACACTGGCAGCCTCTGGTTTCCAGCCATGAGCACACCACTGGGCTAGAAAGCTTCCTCAAAGCAAGGAAAGGGCTCTGCAGCAATCAGCCTTCTCCTGACAGAGACACCATTACATTTCTGCGTGTTCTGGTGTGAGAGCAGGCTCTGGCAGAAGTCACCATGTCACAGGATTTGGGGAAAGGGCATCCCTGTGCAGAGAGGATGAGGTTGTAAGTGAAGTCCTTGCCATGAAATCTATCTCCAGCTCATTTTTGAGCCCTCTCTCCCACCCTGTCTCCATCCATCCATTTCAGGTTCACCTCAGGCAATGTTAGGTTCACAGCTGTCCTGCTTTTGCAACAAGGCCATGGCCAGCCTGGCATTAGAGTGGCTGCCTCATGCCACCCAGAGCAGCCACTGTCCTCCTGCCTGTGAGGGAGCAGCTGTGCCACACCAGGGCTAAAGTCAGGCTGCTGCCTACCAGAACACTTGTCCTTTCTCCCTGCTGTGAACAGGAACCTCTTGCTTCCTCTGGACACGGAGTAGAACTCAGACATGTCCCTTTTATCCTACTCTCTCCCCACAGGTCTTCTTTCCCCTCCCAGCTGCCTGGGTGTGTGCTCCACTGACATTCGAAATACACCACCATATTAGTCCAGCCACAGGTCGTGAGCCAAAAGCCATAGCAAAGATGCAGAGCTGTGAAGCAGAAGCAGGGTTCCACCTGCTCTTCGAGATGCACGGGTGGCAATTTGAGAAACAAACAAACAGCTTTTGCCAGACTCTTTGAGAGTTTGTTGTCAGGAATATTGGCCAAGAAGAGTGAAGGACACACATTTTTACTGTGAGCCTAGCCCCTCTGGCAGGGTGAGGTGTGCTGCATTCCAGAGCTGCGAACGAGGCATGATCCTGTTGAGCAAAGCAAAAAGCCTGCATAGAAGATAGATGCAGTTGATGGCTCATCCTCCACTGCCTACCTGCCAGGGTGCATGCTCTTCCCAGGAAGAGTGAGCCAACTGGCTTTTGAGGTTGGAAAATTAAAACGTGTAGGGGCCTGACTCATAGTCTTGTTCTGCCCACAACAGGCCATACAGAAACAACCAGCTTATCCTCCTAGAGCCATGAGATGAAGTCCAACCTGGTGCACGGCTACCAAGGGTAATACACAACCCACTAGCTGAGAGATGTGGCTGCCAATCCTGCTTAACTACACTCGAAAAATCCTGCTGGTGTCTGCCTGCTTCATTAGGCACTTAAATATCTTTGGGATTTGAGTCCTGAGCCTTTTGTGCCCCACGGTCCCCTGCTGCTAATGGACATCACCAACTATCCGGAAAGGGCACAGGAAAATGTATGTATTTATTAAAGATTGTGAGGCTCAAACAGGAGAGGAATGGGAACTGCTTATGCAAATAGTATAAGCAGCTAATAGGTGAAAGAGAATAATAATTTATAGGCTGAGAAGAGGAAAAGGAGCACAGGTCCTGGTCTGCCAGGTAATTCTGTTTCCTCAGCTGCCATACAGAACTGACAAGAAGCAGTCTGTAAACTTGAAACAAAGCATGTTTCTGCAGCTGGAGGAACTTAAGCACAGAAGCAAAAAAAAAAAATATTTCACCACCTTATAGCTTCAGGCTGGCTTCCCCTCAGGGAGTGAAAATAGGCTGGGCTCACCACCTCCTGCCACTGCCCTGGTCTTGTCTCTCCTAGCCATCCATCAAACACAGCAAGGCTTTGGGATGTGAAACCGAGTGAGGTCAGCACTGGGGTCCTTTCACTCCTTGAAAAGGGATTAAGACAACAGCAGAACAATTAAAATTACTTTTTTGTGATACAAGTCCAACTTTGAGCTCAAAAATGACATTTGTTTTTATTTCTCCAACCATACTGTTTAAATCTCAGACATTAAACTGCAGCATCATAAACTTTGATAAGGACAAAAACATGATGCACACAACCCAGGAGCTTCTCACTGGTTTCTGGCTCTGACACATATCAGGCTGGCAGCAGGGTTCAGCCACATGACAAAGGGCACTCTGGACTGTGGGGACATATCATTGCTGTAACTGTGGGTTGTTTTAACTGCCGCACAGCCATGATGCAACCCAAATCACTGCCATGGCAGCCTCCAGAACAAAATAAAATCTAACTGTTTATGCCTCCTGAGCTCAGGAAAGCAAATAAATCAGCCTCTGTGTCCCTACGATGTGCATGGCTACACAAAGGGTACACAGCCCAACACCAACACCCCCAAACCTGCTGCTTCAGCCCAGCTGCTTTAATAAGAAACCTTTCCCTGGTTTTCTGCAAGATGGTACACAGGAGGCCTCTTGACCATCCAGAGTGTAAAGCTCTCAGTAACTTGTGCAGCTGCTAGGCAATGCTTGTGGTTTACCTTGCCCAGGAGAGCCCCTTATTGGTATTTAAAACACCCCACTCTCTTCCAGCTTCTCTTTTTTTTTTTTTTAGTTTTTCTATATGTACAGCAGGGAATAAAAGGTGAAAGAGCCATCAATTTGGCATTAAGCACCAAAACCTGAGCTCAGCCTGAATGGATGGCTGGGCAGATGTGCCAGGGCCAAGTGTCCTCTCAGGACCTGCCCTTGAGTGCAGACACACGGCAGGAGAAGAGGCAGAGCCAGTGTGGTCACCAGCTGCTCACCCTCACGCCTCCATCATCCTTGCCTGCCCTGCAGCCAGGTGCCAGCTCAGAGTGGGTCCTCTCCTGGGGTCACCCTGCACATCTGCAGCCCCTCTTCCACAGCATGGGGCCATCTGGGCAGGACCAGAAGGCAAGTGGCGGCCTCTCACCAGGTGCTTGTTCCTGCTCCCAGACTGGTGTAAATCAGGAGTTACCCTGCTGCAGGCAGTGGAATCACTCCTGATTTACAACACCCTACACAAGAGGAGAACTTGACCTTACACTTCAACATCAGTGCAGCTTCCTTTGTTGAAAGCTTCTTAAGAAAGACATGTCATCAATTCTGGAAAGCTCAGGTTCTGCATAAGGGTTAGGCTTCCCAGAGAAACTGCCTGATCCACACTCCCATGACAGCTGTTCCCAGGCACCTTTCTGACAGAAATGAGAGAGGGGTTTCTAGTTTGCCTTTGTCATAGGTAGGCTGCTTTAGATTAACAAAATCCACAAGGAGATTTTTTCCCATAGTAAGTCTGACTTACTTATACTACTAACCTTTCAGAGGGACAGACTTTGAGTGAGCTCAGGTCTTTGGAAGCTCTGGCCTTGACAAGCATTTCAGCTTATTTTAGAATCTGAGAGGGAAAAACCTTAGCATCTTGCCTCTGTTTTCATGGCCATAATTATCAGGGCAGTCTGATGACGTAACTTGTTTGGGAAATAAATGATAGCTTTCAACTGCGAGTGCTGTCACACACTTCATTCCTTCTAACTATTTTAGACATCCAAATTTATTTTACACTTTCACAGCACCAGATGCTGCTCTTATTTCTGCTTGTGTAAATCCTGTGCTACACCACTGCCTTCAGGACACCTATTCCATGTTTACACTGCAGACTTGGCTTGAAGCATAGGACTGTGTACACCTTGTGGTGTCATCTGCTGGTCCAGTAAACATAATGAGAGCTGTACTTAGTTTTCCTCCTTCACTAGCAGTAACCTTAGTGATACAGACCATGAAGGTGAAGGCAGGATCACACTTTGGGCATTTTCACATGTTAAAACAGGGAGAAAAGAAAAATGAGGAATAGAAAATACAGGAAAAAACATTAGTTTTCCAAAACAAACCAGACAATTTATTGTGACAGGCATTACCTGTTACAGCCTGACACCAAGCAGGATTGCAGTGCTAGTGCATCTGAAATGTTCTCCTGTGGTCATCATACCTTCACCCTGTACAAACCTTGTTCCAGCCCACAGGGGAGCAGCAGCAACCCGAGCAGCATGCTGGCATTGCAGTTGCATGCCAGCTGCCCAAAGACATGCTTCAGAAACAGCAGTTACAAACACAACCAGAGACAGCAAGACAATAACAATACTTAATCCTCTTCTTCCAAACTTGATGTAGTTCTAACTCAGAATCACAGAAACATGCAGGCTGGCAAAGCCCCTCAGATCACCAAATCCAACCTAGAACTCTACTCTACAAATTCACCTTAAACTATATCCCCAAGCACCACATCCAAACACCCCTTAAACATATCCAGGGCTGGTGACTCCACCACCTCCCTGGGCAGCTCATTCCAGTCCCTGACCTCTGACCACTCTCTCTGTGAAGAATGTTTTCCTAATCTCCAATCTAAGCCTCCCCAGCCTCAGCTTGAAGCCATTTCCCCTTGTTCTGTCTCCATCTGTTGGAAGGACACCACAGCACAGCACCAGCAATCTAAGAGGTTCCTGGAATGTATTGATGATAATTTCCTTCTTCAAGTGGTAGAGGAACCCACAATAAAAGGTGCTGTGCTGGACCCAGTCCTCACCAACAAGGAGGGGCTGGTGAGTGAAGTGAAGCTGAAGGGATGCAGCCACCATGAAATGGTAGAGTTTAAGGTCCTCAAGGCATCAAGGAGGGTGCACAGCAAACTCACTGCTCTGGACTTCAGCAGAGCAGACTTCAATCTCTTCAAGCATCTCATCGGCAGGGTGCACTGGGAAAAACTCTGGAAGGAAGGGGGACCCAGGAATGCTGGACAATGCTCAAGGATCACCTGCTCCAGGCCCAGGAGCAATGCATCCCAAAAAAGAGGAAGGCAGGTAAGAATGCAAGCAGGCCCTTTCTGCCAGGCAGCTCTCCAGCCACACTGGCCTAAGCCTGTAGCATTGCTTGGGGTTGTCATGAGTCCTCACACCAAAGAAACTATTCCCTCTTGAGATGTGAGAACTGGGACATGGAGAGGTGAAAAATTCTACCTGCTCAAAAACTAGGCAAACACCCAGAGTGGAGACAAGTAGGTGCACAACACAGCTACAAGATGAACTGTGTTCCATAAATTCTCTGGGAAACTGTTGGCCTTTAGAGATGTCCTCCTCAGCACTTGTAACCCAAATCCCTGAGAACTGAGCAGCTGAAAATGCATTGACACAAACAAAATCAAGAAGGAGGAGGTGGCATTTGCATTATTTTTGTTAGCACGCTAAAGAAGAGCATGTGGGCAGTACCTTCCTGCCATCTGTGACTGCCATGCTGCTGACCCAGCAGGGCTTCAGGCACTGCTGGCTCCCAGACCTGTGGTCAAACTGGCTGCTCCATAAAGCAGTGAAGGCCTGGCCACAGCCAGAGCTGCCCCCTGGCAGGACACAGCTCACGACGGGAAAGCTGCTGAAATGGTGCCAGTGTTTGGAGCCAAACAAGCTCACCTTTGTCCTCACCACAGACACACTCGCAGGCAATTTCCCCCTCTCGGCACTTGTGTCTCATTCTGACATGTTTCAGAGTCTGTTCTGGGCAACTGTTTGGTGGGGCTGACTTCCTTGGCTTCTCTCCTCCTCACCCTGGTTTCCCACAGGTACCTGCCACTCTGGAGATGCAGCTGGTTAGGGGTCATTCCCCTCAGAGCCTCTTGCCCCAGCCGTCACAAAGCCATGCAGGTCTCTGGCAAGGCTGGGAGCAGCTGTGCTTGGGAGAGGTCTTCTGCCCATCTGACCACTAACAGCACTGCTTCTATTTTACAGCTTTAAACCCTGACTGCCCCCTCTCATTTTTGACTTCAGGAGCCATTTTCTGCCATCCAGCTGTGAAGAACATACTTCTAGAAGTGCACACTTCAAGGGACAACCTTACCAAACTCCTCCTCTGGCATGGATCGACTTGAGGCAGGACCCCTCCCAGGCTTGCTGTGCCCACAGTGTGCACAGGACCACAGGCAGCACCCACATACCTTCTCTGCTAGCCCTAGGAAGCCAGGTGGCATCTGGCTCTCTTTAAATGAGGCAATTTTAGCCACAGCTTCTATTTGTGCACTTATTTAAGACTCCTAACATTTTCCTGTTCCTTCCTACTCCTCCTGCCAGCCTCACCTCCCCCAGGGCACACACCAGCTCTGCCTTCAGACGATTTCTGTGTCAAAGCAGTGATGTGCTGTACCTGCCACCGCCCTTGTGGGTGTCGCTGAATGAGTAAGATGGGACTGTGCTGCATCCTCCCAGCCCTCCTCACCGCCTCACGCTGGGCACAGTTTGGTTTTCCAACAGGCCAACTGATACAAGCATTTAGAAACAAGACCTGTCACTTGAATAAACACCGTGCTGTGTAAAAAAACCCAGCCAAAGATTAATCACATGTTCACATCTATTACGCTGAGAAAGGAGAGGCAGCCTAAGAAATCCCATCTTAAAATTAAAGCCTGTTTCAATTGCTTGTCTAGCCCATTTCTTCTACTAACAGCCTGTTTCAATTCCTTGTCTGGCCCATTTCTTCTACTAACAGCACGCGTGCATTTGTACAGGTTATTAGATTGACGTTGTAGCATCCTGGACAAATCAAATTAATCCAAATATCTGCAGGTATGAAACATTGTGGCTGAGAAATGAGCACATAAAGGATATGCAATTTTCCCCTGGCAGTTTATTATGGTATGAAGAAAAAAAAAAAAAAAAACCAAACAAAAAAACATTCTGTGCTGGAAGCTGACGATATATTACAAATGTATTGCAAAGTATGAAGTGACTATTAAAATATGATTACACAAAGTATGAACATTTTAAGAAGTTTACAGTACAGTGAATCTCTTATAAACAGACTCTTAAATATACATAGGACAATAGTAGCCGACAGAAAAACATCGAAAATGAACTATTAATGTTTATAGACTTTTGCCCTGAAAAAAAGTCTCACATTAAAACAGAAATTATGAAAAGCCTTAAAACCAGGAACAGGTCACCTGTACACTACGAATATACACAGCAGAGGTGCACGAACCAGGCTACCTACTTGCTGGAGGGTACGGCTGGCAGGGAGGCTTGGCAGTGCCTGCCCCGTGCCTCGTCCCCAGTGCAAGCCAGCGCAGGCAGCAGCAGGCCTGCAGTGCCGGTCACAAGCACATGCTCACTGCAGGACCACGCAGCGTGCACTGTCGGCGTCAAAGTGACCTACTGGAGTGTATCAAGTTGAGAACGTGCCTGGGATCTTGCAAATGGATCTCTGCAGGCAGATCCCTGAACGCACTAGGAGTCCTCATGGGACCTACGGACTAGAATGGGGCTGCAAGACCGAGCCACAGGGCAATCAGCAGCTCCTTTTATGGATCTTACTTTCTCCAATGCAACTTTTCAATCTTCCCTTTGATCTGCGAGAACAGATGCCACATTTGATTTCTGCTTAGTCTGGCTGCAATGACACCCCTAGTTCATGTGTTAAATTATGTCAAAAACATAAGTATTTTATGCTGTAATACACAGTATTACTGAAACTAACAATATTATTTGCATATTTATAACAAGGTATAATGAAATCCCTATAATAAAACCAAAAAGTTACGCTATAGATTTATTTACAAACAGTCCAGCAAAGAAGTATAAATACTTCCACATTTAAGGTTTAGGAAAACATAATTTACAAAATATTCAAATATATACAATCATCTGAAAAACTGCCAATATTCAACTTTGAGGCAGGCAAAGAATTGGCTGAGTCTATGCATCCTGCCTGGAAAGAGGTGGCAGCTTTCATGGGATGTCTGCCCCGCTCCAGAGCCCTGCGCCTGTTGCTTCCCTCCCAGCTAAACGTGGCCGGAGCTCTGAGCGTGCTGTCCCAAAATGTCATCTATCATTGTCAGATTGTTCAACCACTCCTCGTCATTGCTGCTGCTGTTCTTCATGAGGGAGTCAAGGAAGTCAGTGTCGCTGCAGTTTGTGGGCACGACAGAGTTGCTGTGTTGGGACACAAAGTCATACTGTGGCAGCTCGGCAGTGGCACTCATCCTGCTGAAGGCCTCGGGGGGCTGGCCTGTGGAAGAGTAGCTGGGTGGGCCAAGGCTGGAGGCAGGACTGATCTGGTTAAAACTGGAGACTCCTTGTGGCATTGATTTCATAACATTCATAGCTGGCAATGGTCCTCTGGTTAAATTGTGTCTCAAGTTCTGATTACTTATTGAGCTCAAGCCTTGGCCAGACTGCCCCATGCTCAGTTTTTGCATCTGCCTGACCTGGACGCTGGGAGCAATCTGGTTAGGTGGCACCACAGCCTGCTGAGAGAACTGCTGCCCTGGCGCGCTTGGTCTCGCATTCTGTTTGGAGAAGAGAGCATTACCAGAGAACTGCTGCATGCTGGTATCCACTTGGCTTTGATTTGGCATTCTTGGCACGGCAGTCGGCGTCCACATCTGGGCAGATGAGTTGGGGTAGACATTAGGGATTCTAGGCATACTTGGCTGCCTCAGGTGTTGCTGAGTTGCAGAGTGATTGGCTAAGGAACCAGAACTGAAGCCTGACATCGGCATTCCCGGTCGCGCAGCAGAGTGGCTGTGCACTGTCTGGCACCCCGAGGTCATGCCCAGTGAGTTCTGGCTCGGCCGCAGCGAGATGTTAAAGTCAGAATTGGGTGCAAAAATGCTCTGCTGCTTGCCAGCGTTGTGAGGAATCATCACCATCGACCCGCTGCTCTGGCTGGCAGTGGCTGGGGCCATGCCAGAGCCCAACGTGCTCTGCAGCATGGCTGAGTTAGATGGCAGCATGCGGTGGTTGGGTGGAGGAGCTGGCATCACCTGGCTGCAGTCAGCAGGAATGGGCTGCTGCACAGCTGCATACAAAGAGACATGTTAGCTGGTGAGCACACATTCACCCTGGAAACATGGCAGAGCCTCAAAGGGCTGCTGCTCCAGCTTTCACTACATGGGCCTCCTCTCTGTAACATAGCTTCCTCTGGAGCAATATGGAAATGGGTGAATCTCATGATACATGTTAAAAAGTGAATCATTAAGTGCCCTGTATTTAATGAGGTCCTGGGCCCTGATTCCTCCAGACTATTTTCTAACATGTCATCTCCCTCCTTACCTTGAAACTGATTTATCTGCTGAGCTGCAAACAAACTCCTCTGCTCAGCTGTTACTCCCAGCATGTTTTGTCTCTGCTTTTCCTGGAAAACAAGGGACACAAGAGTCAACCTGCACTCTCTTCACAAGCTAGAATAGCACTTGAAATGTTGCCATTGCCACCATTAACAACCTCTCTCTACACACACACACGCTCTGATGAGATTCAGTCCCAACAGTTAATTTCAGAATAGATCTTAATTGCTCCTATGCCCCTTATGCAAAGGTGTCCTGACAAGAGCCCAGCATTAAGAAGTGCATCTTTCAGCAGACATTGTGCGAGTGACCCATGGCCCAAGGTGAGCTGGGTGAACACAAAGACCCTCATGTTCACCAGCTTTTAAGTGCAGCACAGCCAGAGGCAGGTACATCAGGTACAGGGACAAAAGATGCCCAAAAGTCTATTAGTGAACAGATTCTGTGGAAGCATTGCAGGGACACACTAGCAATCAGGAGATTGCTGGTGGCCATCACTCTGTCTGGAGGAAGGCTCTGCTTTTGTGAGCCATCACCTTTTGTGCTGGTTGCCACTTCTAACCAGAACAGAGTTGTAAACCACAGGAAGCCAGGGCAGGTGCTCCCTGAGTTAGACATTGCTGGCTTTCTTCAAACGACCTGATTTGTCTCCACCGCCTTTTAACCCCAGAACCCACCAGCACACTTGCATCCCTGCTGGCCACAGCAGCTGAGGGAGTTGCTTCCACTCAGTTACAGCAGCACAGATAAGCTTGAAGCCAACTGATGACAAGGAGACAGAGTTGGTTCTGAAAGCATCATTGAGCAGGACAGTACTTTCTTGAGGAGTATACTCAGCTACTTCTCATCTTGTTTCCCAGCCAAAGAAATCAGCCTCCCTAACCCAAATCCAGCAGCATACTCAGAAAGTCAGAGACACGGTTCAGTGCTGCCTCACCCAACTCTATCCTGTCCCTACTCCATATAGTATGTTATAAGCCTTGGAGAGAGATTTCTGTTGCTAGAAGCCAGCTAAATCGTGGACAAAGTGGAGTTTAACATCTGCTCTGGTAAATCTCCAGGGAACCACAAAGAAAGGCAACCATGGAGAACATCTCTCCCGGGGCTGACTCATTCTCCAAGCCTCCCTTCTCTGCATCTTCCCTCCCAGCTCTGTGGCTGACCAAGGATGAGGCAGTGCTATGGAGGTGACTGAATCCTTCCCTTGCATGAGTGGGCACTCAAGACTAGCTGAGCAGCGCTTGGCCCTAGCCTCCCCTGCATGACATCCTGGGCTCACCACAGCCCTGTCTGACTCAGTGCTGCCAGTCCGGGGTCACTCCTCAGTGTTTGCTGACTGATGCTTTCCCCGTTCCAGCTAGTCCTGTCCTTCCCGGCAGTGGACAGCAGAGGTGGAGAGCACAACCCCCAGAGGCACTGGAGCTGGTACCTGCATCAGCTGTCGCTTCATTATTTGCTGCTTCAGTAGATGGTTCCTCATTGTGTACCCGTTCACTGTGGCTGGCGCCGGCACAGAGCCTCCACCAGGGATGGAGCCTGGCTCTTGAACTCTGGCAACAACTCCAGGATTTTGATCCTTCCAAGAAACATGAAAAAAGAAAATTAATCTCCCCAGGATGATAACAACAGAAGCCCTTATCCTGTCTGCTGTTGCCCTCTCCCCAGCCTTTGGCCATCCCAGAGCCAGAACACCTTGTGGATTCACATGGGCCCACAAGTCATGGTGAGGACAGCAAGGGATTTCTGAGGATCAGCAGCAGAAGTGAGAGAAGCAAAAACCAAAAGTCTAATCCAAAATTATTTGTGACTAGCCTGAGGCCACAGGCCTGATTCAGTACCACTACTGGAGTCACATGGCTGCCTCGCTGGCAGAAGGGATGGGAGCACAGAGTCAAGTTTCCCAATAGTTCCTCAACTGTTACACTAAAGACATAAGAAAACTTGCATTTAGGATAGGGTTTGGCAACTGAATGTAAAGGATATGCCCACAGTAAAAGAAAACAGCAAACTAAAGGCAGAAGAGGGAAGAAGTTGCCATCAGACCCAGGAAGGGCCTGGTGAAGAGACCCAGGAAGATGAGGAAGATGTGGGTCTGAGACTGAAGTGGTTCTTGTAGGTTCCCTGATCAAACAAACAAGGACAGCTAATTGTCAAATGAGGGAGAACACATGAAAATGCAGGGCCAGGTTATAGCTGGGCATAGATTAGTAATGCACTGAGCCTCATTCCTGGCTCCAAGTTCCCAGTGAAAGATCTGAGTTGACTTTCACCAGCTGAGGACTTGGTCCAAAGAAAGAGCATCGTGGAGAGGAAAAAAAAAAAAAAAAAGCAAACAAAAAAACCCCCAAGAACTCCATGAAGACACAATTCAAAGGTAGAAAGAATAAAAAAAAAAAAAAAGAAAAAAGTCCAAACTGAGGTTTAAATATCTTAGGAGCTGGCAAGCAGTTGGGGAAATAGAAGAGAACAGCAAGGGAAGAAGTCAAGGCCTGGCTAAGGACAAGACGGGCACAGCCAGGCACAGCAGGATCAGTGTGTTCACCTTCCTCCATTTTCACATCCAGCTTCTATATTATTTATGATGTTTTGTTATTATTGGCAGAGAGAAGTATGTATATTATATCCAGCATCCTTAGCAGGGCCATGCTTCCTTTGTTTTGAGAATGGAAGCCCACATCCTTTGTTTGAGAATCAATGTTATCAGGAGATAAGCAAGAAGAAAATGGTAGCTGCCTTTTGACATCTGACAATTATTAGCATGCTCAGATGGAAAAACAGGAAGCGAGCCGTGTCTGGGAGTGGCCAGAAGAAAGCCTTGAAAGGCATTTGTCACTGGGCGGGCTCCTGGGGCCCGGGGGCACCCTTCCACAGCAGCTTCACTATGAGGAATCGCCCAACTCCTTCCAAGAGTTCTCTCTAAGAGCCATTACCAAGAAGGTCACTGAAATGACTCATTTTTATGGTGCCTCCTTTTGTTGTAGCACTTTGGTCCATTATGCAAAAGCACAATTGATGAAATTTAAATGCCTGCTAGATAATTTACTAAAAGACACAAACCTGCAGCTCATCACTGCTCTCATTATCATGCCTATTCATGGGCAGTCTCATAAGACCAGACTTTATTACTGGTGCTTTCCTTCCAATTCTGTTGGGCATCTCTCCTCCTGCTCCTTCCCTCCTACACATTTTACTTCCCTTCTCCCACAGAAAAAGAGGAAAGAGAGGAAAAAAAGTAAATACGATTTACTACTGATGCAAATATGAAAGTTCATGTCAAGCTAGCACTCTGCTTTCATGTCAGACAGGATTCTGCAACCATAGTTAAGCCTTGAATAATGCAGATTGCCTCTAGGGGAATATCTGAAAGTGGAGGGATTCAGTTTGTGTACTCTGCACATGAAAGACACTGAAATGTTCATACCACCAAAATCCCTGCCATCTATTCAATTTCCTCCAAACTTGTCTTGTTGCGTGCAGAGGGTCTGTGCTTACTGAAGCAAATGAGTTTAGTGCAAGGACAATCATCCTGATGTCTTGCTCAGGGCTATTGCATTAGCAAGTCATAACATTAAAGTCTCTTTTCCTAATCACGTCCACCTCATTCTAATTTCTCCTAAACACCATCAAGAAAATAATGTTGATTTTTCCATATTATTAATGGTAAACTAGTGTAAATCACCTTACTAACTGCGGCTCTTGTGCCGTGGCAGTACAACAGCTTAATTATATGGGATTTTCTGCTGGCACCCTATAGCAATAATCACAATCAGCAAACTTCATTTGCAAACACACAGAATGCGGTGCTGAGTTTTTCAAAGCAAAGTTGTACAACACTTAATTAGCCAGTAAAGAAGCAATCTATAGATGCGAGTATTCCTTTTGGGGAAATTAGGACAAAATAGCATAGATGAGAAGACAAGAAATTAATGAATTAATTCCAAATCTATCTTTCTACATTTTGCATTCGGGTTAAGGGGAAAAAAAAACAAAACCCAAAACAACAACAACAACAACAACAACCACCAAACAAACCCACAGTTAGAAGCAAAAGGGGGAAGTTCTGTCTCTTCACCACTAGTGGGAACCGCTGTATTCCCTTATGAGAGAGAGTCACCGCTTACACGTCATGACTAAGAATAGCTCTGGTGTAGTCTGAAGGACACTGCTATCTGTACCAAAGGTTAATGAACTTTAAACGTTTTTCCTTTTCATCACTCCCCAAGAACAATCACTTTCCTTCCCATTGTAAGGCAGAGCCAATCAAGTCAGAATCTTAACTTGCCTATAGATTGGGCTGTCCCATTTCAAAACGCAGGAAGGCAGCAAAGGGAGGAGAATTCTAGTGCTGGAGTTGGTAATGATGGCAGTGGGTGTTTGCACCCAGGGTGGTGTGCTTGAGCTAGCCTTAAGCTGTACTGGAGGGTACAGATGGTGAAAGGGGATTCTGATTCTTCAACTTTTAACATATATGAGTTTTCCCGTAGGTATCAGGGGTTTTGCCGTTTTCCCCTCAAAAAACTCCCATTAAACCATCAGTTGGGCAGAATCCCTAACCAAATGCAGGCCACACAGACTTGAGAGCATGTGTTTGAGAGCTCACGTAGCACTCCCTGGGTTTTGCAATGTGGCAGCTTCTGCTCAAAAAGGCACTGGGGCTTCATGGTTTCCACTCAGTCTTTTGTGTGCTGGTTTCAAAGAAGAAGAAGAAAATCAGGTTCCAAGCATGCAGGAACACACACTGTTGGTGTCTGTATTCAGGCACTGATCCTAACTGTAAAAGCTGCTGCACTGCCCAGTGAAACCAGTGCCTCCCAGCCACCCAGGCAGTGCACAATGAGCTGTTCGGCTGGGCAAATGCATCTGTAGAATACTGCATCCAAATGCAGCAAGCGTAGGTCTGGTCCAGCAAAATGCTCAGGAACACATTTGACGGGACAGTGTGCCTAAAGTCCCACCACGACCTACCATGTGTATTTATGAACCTGCATCCTTTTAAAAATCCACTGACGAGCTCAACCTACCCGGCCCCATCACCTGACTGCATCCGAGATGCACAATTGCAGTAAATAAGCATGGAGATGAATTGTGGCGTGTGAACGCAGCTGATAAACTCCAGTCCCCAGCACTTAGTTATACATCCAGTAATCACGCTGTGGCTTCGCTTAAGCGAGAATGAAGAAATTTATGGCCCCTAATTCCTCTGAATCCTCATTAACAAACAGTCCAAAAAGAATTTAAAAGCAAGACTTTCTGAGGGATCTCAGCTAGAGCTTTAATCGCTCTTTGGCAGATATGTAAAAATCCCTCCAATCTTCAATAAAGAGCATTCATTGTTTTTTAGGACTATGTGAAAACACTAAACTCATTTATCATTATTAAACTTCCCCATCTGCTCTTACGGTGTAACTCCGAAGAATGTAACAAAGAAACGTACATGTTAAATTGTATTGACTTAAGCCCAGAGCTATTGCAGATGTACAATTTATTTCACTGAGGGCATGAAGGGGACTGCAGGCTGCTAGGCAGAGTCATTTGTCCAGTGCTGAAAAGACAGTTATCTGCACCAAAATGGCTCTTGGAAAGGCACATTTGCTTTATAAGAAATAAGCTGCGAGGTGAGACCATTCAGCATTATGTTACAGACCCAGACAATAAAACTAAGCCATGAATTTCAATAGTTAACAGATGGACTAATTAGAGAGCGAGTTCTTTGTGGTTCTAACAGATAACCAGGTCACAGCAAGGTTACTGAGAGGGAGACAGGCAGCTCTGCAAATTTCAGAGTCAAGAACTGCACTTCCTAACCGACAGCATTAGCAGTAGTGGAAAAACAGAGAAGAGTCCAATTAAAAATGCGTATAGTATCTGCACTTGAAAAGTTCCTCCATTTCAAAAGACACTGATAATTCCAGACATATTCCCTCCACATCCAATGGGACAATCCAGCTGAATCCAGTAATTCTAGATCTTAAAACAGAAGGACTGTTGAGCCACAACCCACCAGCATAAAAGGAAAACACCAAAGCAGACGGCTCAGGGTAGGTCTTCGCTGTAAACACGAGAAAACAACAAACTACTCTTTCCAACCATTTTGTTTAATTATTATTATTGTAACCAAAGGTAACTTAGTATCTACTGAGGTATGATGGGATGAAGAAAAAAAATCACAGAGAGGAAAAACATGGCTACAGGACATGACAGGAGCCCCTGCTACTGATGCACTGCAAGTCCCTGGCTGCTCCGCCAAGGGCTCAGGGTGGATCTGCACACACAGCAGGCACAGCTATTGTCCAGGGGTGGGGTGAAGTTTCATTAGTTGGGTTTTGCTCTGTATTTTAAGAACATCTGTTATGTATGGGGTGTTCTGTACTCCGCTGAGGAAATGCAAATAGTGGTTTCAAACTAATGCCTGCCTGGCTGGTAGGTGTGCTGCACTCCTTGGTGGGGCTTTCAGGCCTGGGCAGCACCTTGCTCTGAAGGCCAGGACTAAGACTCCTAGGCACGATGACTCTATAAATATTACAAATGAAGCAATTAAAACACTAATAGTATTAAACTTGCCTCACCCTTACAGTTCCACAGAGAAGCGAGACTCCCAGTGTTTAGTAACCTTGTGCAGCCTCATAGAAAACAAAGGAGGATCATTGCCTCCACAGCTGTCAATCTAAGTAGATTACAAAGATGGTGAATCTGTTTGGCCAATGCATACAAACAAAGCAAACAAAATCCAGTGTCATGGCTTGCCAGAAGGATTGTGACAGTCCACTAAAGACTGTGATGTCTGTGAGATGCCATAGTCATTTGCTCCACACAGAGGTCTGGGGCTGTGCATGCTTCTTACCTTGAACAAAACTTTTCATTTACTCTTTGGGAGTTTTCTGTCTTCTTTTTCTCCTTTATGCAGCTCCCTACTCAGAGATGCTCTTCAAGATAAAACAGCCTTTCCGTTCAGAAACACTCCACAGCTTTTCATTCGTTTGTGTGATTGTTTTAACCCAATGTATGAACATGGATAAAACAAACTCTGTAGCTCGGGGGATCTTTTTTTTAAACCCATCTTTCACCTGTTTACTTGACACAGAAGAATGTGAAATACTACCAGATTCAAGTTTCTAACCTTATCTTGCGGGCTGTCAGGTTTTCTTTGAAGCCTGTAAGTGATCCATGGGTATACAGTTTTGTTTAAAAAACCACAAATTTCCTATAAAGTTTTTATTTTCTTTCTATATGGCACAAGCATGCACAGCTTCCTTTGTTAATAGCAATGACAATATCACCACACCTGACTAGCAATTGTATCAGGATCCTGGTCTCAAGTAAAGCAGATGAAACACTAATTTCCCTATAGCTGCTCTTATACTGGATGTCTTTCAAACCCAAGCCAAATCACATCAAAGTATCCAAAGTGCTTTTATGCTTTTTAAAAATGCACATGGAATTCTAGTATGTTGGAAACTGAGTCTGCTTCCCCTCTTAAAAAAAAGAAATAAAAAAAAAAAAAAATCAAATTAGCCAAAGCTTTTGTCCAAGGACTCTATCAATATTTTCAGAGTTGTTTCTATCCATCAAAACATGCTACTGAAGACCTGCAGCAATCAGAGCAATAGAACAGGCATACAAATGCAGAATCACTGCCACAGTGATTCTTCTCTTACATGGAAATGCATCCCTAAGCAGGCAAGTCGAAATCAAGCTGTGATGCTGTCACTAGCACCACGTTGTTAGAAAGAACATGGGAAATAGCTTTGGAGCAGCCAAAAGCCTGCGGCACAATACGGGTGGCTGGGAGAGAAGGTGTACCAGGCACATGCAACCTCCCAGGGACTGTGATGATTGCAAGGATGCATTATCAAGATTCCAGCAACAGCAGCAACCTGCAAATAGATCCTTTGGCCCAGATGAACTTCCAGGCCATGGGTGAAGGCAGCCTAGTGAACAGTTTTACTCCACCACCATGGAGGCTCTGCCAGACCTCTAATGGCAGCGGGACCTGAGCACACTTTCCTTCTCCCTGAGTGCAGTGATGTAGGGCTGGACTCATCCCCACCAGTCTTTGTACCACCAAACCTTAACAAAATTTGTATCTGTTTTTATTTTTTCATATATACATCCAAAGATACAGAAACAGGTACTTTGTGCCTGTCTATACAGAATACAGTAATGATCCAAAATTTGTGAAGAGCAAAATATTTATATTTGGCTTGTACAGCTGTCATGATTCTCCAACCCTTGACACTATGCTCTCATTCCCATGGAGGGCAGCTTGCCTATAAATCCAGTGAGATAATCTAAAACTGTATTTATCTCACCCGTTTTCACTCGGTAGTCCTTCTGCCTGTCTCTACAAGGTTGTGCTGGCTGTGATAACAAACTACAACATCTCGTATCTATAAAGTGGTTTGACTCAAGTAATCCTTGTGTTATGTCAAGGCATGCTCTCAGAGGTGTCATTGAGATTCAAAAGGAGCCAGGTTGGCTCAACACCCAGCAGAAGCTGCTATAGAGAAAAGGCAGTGACCGGCTGGCGAATTTCTGTATTGTGGTGAGTAGAAAAGATCTGATCAAAAGAAGAGAAGACTTCCTTCTAATGAAGTGAAAGTCTGGAACTCCTGAGCTAACAGGAGAAATCGATTCTCTACTTGCCCATTCCTGAAAAGCTCTATGAACTGCTTTGTGGTGGCCTGGATCACACAGGCTGGCAAATCTCTTGATTTCTCTAAGTTAACGTTTCCATGGATTTCATTTTCCTTTCCATGCAAAGGCTCACTCTGCAGAGGCAGTTGCCCAAGCCTCGTTAACTCTCATGAGCAGTTTGCTGCCTTTGCACGAAAACCTGCACACATGCAAAACCCAACAGCACACACTCCCCATTGCCCACGGAGGTGCACAAGGCAAGCACTTTCTGGCGCAAAGTAGCACATCACTTTTTCAGCATTCGACCTCTCACAAGCTCACCCTTTCCTAACAGCCAAAACTATTCAAACACTTTAAACAGTTGTATCAGATCCTCTACCCAATCAGCTGCCAAAAATCACCACCACACTTCACAAACCAAAATACAGTGACAAATAATATGCTAAAACAATGGATACCAAGTAGGCTGTGACTAGGTAGGTAGACCAAGCTATTGACATGTTAAAAAAAAAAAAATAAAGTGACCTTGAGTAGGGGGAACAAGGAGCGATTCCATTATTTTTTTAAATGGAAATTATTATTAAAACACCTAAAGCTGAACTGCTCTAACCAAGTCAACTCAATCTCCCCTTAAAAATTCCTTTCTCTGCTTCCATTCAGATTGTCTTTACAAACTGTATGTGTCTCATTTTTTACCTTGTGTCATTTCATTATTACAGAGTTGAGATCCCTAGCCATCTGCAGCTTCATTTCATCAAGCTCTGATTTGTCCTTGGAGCAAGGTCATCTGGGACAAGAACATAAAATGCTGCTTTCCTCTACTGACAGTTCTTTATGCCTTCCTGTAAATATTCCCCACTAATTTTAAATAATTTTACCACTTCACACTCCCCCTCAGACATACTGAAAAGGCTGGTATACAAGCATATTAATAAGGATCTTGTCATTTAACCACTGCATGACATATTAGAAGCAATTAATGGTGTTTATTTGCTGATAATGCAGGCATTTCAAACTCCAGCTCAAGAATCCTTGGTAGCTTCATGTGACTTGCAGGATATTAGCTATGGGTCAGAAGTTGGGACCCCCTCCCCCCCCCTTCAGCATTAGCATATGCTTAGAGCGCCTCTGTTTTCCATCAAGCAGAAAAAAACCGCAGTCAGTGCACAAAAATTACCACTCTGTGTGGGTGAGTGATAATAAAACATCACTAGGTGTATGTGGGTTCATTCAGTGAAATCAATAGACTGGTAAAGAAACATTTTCAGGCACATCACACAACGTTGCAAGCCAAAAACAAAGAAAACAGGACATGAAATTTCTACTCAGATTTGACTTGCCATAAGTTCTTAAGAGTCTTCTCTGAAGCAGAGACTGCTGCTCTGGGCTATGGCAAAAATCAAACCAAACTCAAAAAAAACCAAACCAAAAAAAACCGCCACCCAAAAAAACCAGGGTAAATTAATTTGAGAGTCTTAATTAGCACAACCGAAAAACAACATGGAATAACTGAGTGATTGAGAATAATCAGCACTAGCTCCAGGGGTCAGTCTCCCTCCTGGTCTCTGGCTGCAGATCCTGGCAACAGCTGACTGAAGGTCCAGACTTTAATCTCCAACTCAGGTTGTATATCTTCTGGCACCTGGAAAATCCACTACTGGTCTGATGTGGATTCTGAGATATGCTCTGCTATATGCAGCCATCTGGCTCACAAATAACCATGTGGGTGCCTTTAATAGCCCCAGTAGTCCCAGACATGAAGGGCACCTCATAGAGATCTTGCAAGCACACCTGGATAATATGCTGTGCAGAGAGATGCACAGAAGCCTCCAATGGGAGTACTTGCCCAAGTGTCTCTTTGGACACACAGTGGAGGGATACCTCAAGAGACTGTGAGCACGCAATCTCACACAAAATGGGATCATTAAAGGTGAGTTCCCAAGCCACTTCTAAAGGAGATGATCTTGAACCGTGAGCTTGCTTCATGACTGAGTCACAGGATAAAAGTTGGCCCTATGGATGCAGGCTCACATACCAGGTTCAGTTTCCAGTTCCATCATACAGAGTTTCTTCATGACTTGATCAAGTTGCTTCATTTCTCTGTCTCGTTTCACACATGCACACACACCCGCAAAGAAATTAAAGTTGCTCCCTGAATAGGAAGCTGAGGGTCAGTTCCAGGGGCAGAGGCAGCATGAGGGTTACGTCTTCAGCCTCCTGAAAAGGTACCTCCTACCTCTTCCCTGCCCTCGGGTTACAAGTGCAAAGGCCTGCAGTAGAAGCGCACTTCATGCTGCTCACCAGTAAGAGGTGGGAAGACTTTTTCTGCTTCACTCCACATGTGAGATTTTGTTGTGTCCTCCTTTCTGCATCTCTGCTCCAGGTCCGGCCACAGCTGGTTGCATCTCAAACAGCACTAAACTACACCAAGTTGTAATAGTCCCCTAGGGCCTCTAACCTGGCTGCACAGACCAGTGGAGCGCAGCATGCCCCAGCCTCACATCCCTGATCCTATGACTCACCCCTTACATGCCAGCAAAAGAAGCTGCTGCAACAACTACAGACATGGCTGCTTCTGGAGGATCCCTTGGTGCCCAGCCAGGAGCTGTGCAAAGGGCAGCGTGCTAGAAGAAGTCAGCCCCATGGTTTGACCGGCAGGAAAAGGCTGGCTTGGGCAGTCACAGATGAGAAGCCCTGGATTTTCCTGCAAGTTCTACTTGTGAAAGCTTTCACTGTGGTGAGAGGAGTACTGCTTCGCTCCACAGATGCTCCTGGATCCCTGTCTTCTGCCCCTTCCTACCCCCATCACACCTCCTTCTCTGTCATTTACACAGCAGGAGATACTTTTCATTCAAAATTTATCTGCGTTGTGAAAAACATCCAAGTGCCTTCAAATACCATCCCTGCAAGTCAGCCAGCTGCAATTCTGTGGGATTTTGGTGCCTCTGTCACTTAAGATAACAGGAGTCTAGGAAATATGTGCCTTTGAATATTTGGCCAGGCTTTGCCGTAAGGTAAGAAGGAAGTGTGCAGAAGCAGCAAGGAGGCTGGAGCTAGTCCACGTTCCCTGCAAAGCAGAGATGTTGCAGGGCATTCACAGGGGCTCTTACACGAAGACACTGCATGTCAACAGTTAACTTCCCTTTGTTCACATCCAAATGATTAAGGTTAGAAGCTTGCCTGATGACATCACCAGAGTTTAAACATGCTGGATATGGTCCAGGGAGCCAAAGTTATTGCTGACCCCACGGTTACTGATCCGCTGCGCAAGTAGCTGATGTCTGCTCTCACTTTATGAATTATTTAATGGGTTAAAGATTGGTCAGATCTTCTTTATGCAATGCACAGCTATACAGTGGTCAGGAGGACATAAACATGCATTAACAAGGTTAAAGTCATATACTGTAACTACACTGTTTTCAGCTTGCAGCTTTATTGACTTAATCATGCCGGCACTGCAGCCAACAAATCATTAAATCCATTCCATTCTTTTGCTGGTTACCAACCACAAAAACAGAGGCAAGCAAACATGAAGCAAATCTCTGAGGGGGTGGGGAGCAGCGGTGGGGTGCGGGGCAGAGGGAGAACAGCGGGATCACTATGGAGCGCAGCGCTGGCCTGTCACCGCCAGCACAAAGATGCCAAATCTGTCTTTACAGACTAAGTGGTTTCACGGTTTAAAGTGACACACTCATTGGTTCCCTTTTTTGCAATGGTTACAGAAAATAAGAAGGAAGGGGGAGGAATAAAAAGCAAACTGAGCTTCTTCATACTGTAAGTGTGTGCATGTGCGCGCGCGTGTGTGTGCGCATGTAAGCATCCTCACAGAGCACACAGATCTCTGCTAACACACCCCGGGGCCAGGGCAGAGGAGATCTGGGCACTCGCTGCACCCTGGGGGGCTCGGACTCCACACTGCACTCCCTGCTAATCTGTGGTGAAATGCAGGCATAATGAAGAGTTCAGCATAAAAGAAAAAAAGACATGGAGCATTAAATCAGTCCTGCTGCCCTCCAGGAGCACTCTGACCACAGCGAGCAGTGAGAGCAGTCCTTGTTTTCAGACCAAAGTAGTAACTTTGCTTTCAGAGAAAGGCTTTGATTTTTGACCTGGCATTTACTGTAGCTTTTGCTCTCCACATCCCAGGCCCCCTCCAGAAGCTCCTTGTTTGTCAGCAGTGAGGAGAATACAGGTGCCCCCTGCAGTCAGCAGATCGCCAAAATACTGTGACTAGGTGGTTCATTCAAGACTTTCAGGCTTCAAAATGGAGCTGTCGGCTTACCATTTTTGAACTCCTAAGATCTTTGTTTGTCACTGCTGTCATCCCCATTCATTTCTTGATGGAAACCATCTTATTAGCATAAAATACAAGTGGCTTGTTCTGCGCTAGGGGAGCCTCACGTCAGGACATGACTCCTCTCTGTTACAAGCAGGCTAAAGAGGAAAATTTCAGCATGAACTCCTAAAACCTCCAGACATCAGTGTTTTGCTTCTTTTATTGATACTAAGACAACCTAACTGCAAGTGTTCCAACGCTGACAGAACACGCAGTAAGCTCCCCTTTCCTGGGGAAGCTACACCAGCAGAGATTCCTGGCCTGTTTCCATCTATTACAAAAATAAAGGAGTGGCAAACGAGCTCTTCCTCACACACACACTTTCTGGGTACAGGCTGCTTAGTGCTCCCTGTAAGAATAACCTAGATTTTGGCATCTTACCAGCGCAGGGGCTTGGCAGGTACATGTGCACCTTGTTCTGAGGTACACCACTGCAGACCTCTAGGAACACCTCATTCTTTGGGTTTATAGTTGTTTTCTTTAGACCCCAAAAAGCCTTCTTAAGAGTTTCAGTTGCACCCTTGCCTTCTTTTGTTTACTAGTCTCCAGATCCCTATGACCTAGAGACTTCTCCTGGCTTCACTTTTCCTCCACTGGTCACAGCAGGAGCCTAAAGGATGGCAGAGTAAAATGAATCCAAATCAGACACAGAGGAAGGCTGACAACGGAAAGGGCCAAACCCACAAGTCAAGTCCCACACTAGCAGTCAATCACTTGATTATTTTGCCTTGTATTCAGGATTCAGCAGCCCCAGCTCCACAGATGGTGATCAGCAGGGTGAGCTGAGCTTCACCCTGCCAGTGCTGCCTCCCAGCACCGCAGCACTCCTCACCAGTGGGCACCCACCTTGCCATTCCAGCCAGCAGAGTAGCGGCTTGTGTGATGGACACGGCAGCCTGGGGAGCACCTTATCACTGACCTGTGCTTATCGGGAGAACATGGAGGTGCACAGGAGGCTCCACTGTCACTGTCATTAGCTGACAAGCTGCTTCAAAGGGAAGTGACAGTTGTGGTGATGTTTTAAGACCGACACACCCAGGCAGGAGTAACACAGCAGCTGGCCTATTTATAATCCTTGATTCTAGAGTCTTAAAATAGCACTGCTTTTATTTTTACATTTTGGACACACTTGTATATTTAAGCAACTCCATTCTCAGACTCCACATTAAACACATCACAGCCAGTCTCAGAAGTGAGAAATGGTGCTCCACGTCTCCCACTGAACACAGAGGTGAATTCCCCTATCTCTATGGCCCCTGTTTCCTTGGCCAATGTGACTGGAGTCCCCAGGCCTATTTACATGTATTTTTACCTTTAGGCTGGCTCTTCAAAATGCACAAAGCAAGGGACATGCAGCATCTGCCTGCTAATATCCAAGCAAGGCAGAGCAGCAGAGGTGTTTCACAGACTGCAGGACACAGCCACATGTGTGATGCTCTTATCAACAGGCATTGCAAAATCTCTGGATGGGTCCCACAATAAAGGAGTCCCAATCGTGTTTTTCTTTAAAAGCAAAAGTACAGAAGCAGTCAAACAATTCATGAAGGGAGAGCTCTCTACAGCCTCGTCGTAGGCATAGCTATTTGTTCTCTGCTCCCCAGTGCCATAATGTACCTGGAGCATCCATGTGCTCTTTGTAAAACAATTACAGAATATCCAGAGCAGAAGAATAAATTCCTTGCAGAGCCAAGGCTCCAGCAGACTGCATAGGTGTCAAATGGTAAATTGTTAGGTGGTTTGTTTTAATTGCAGAGTTATTTATACCCTGGAACTTGTTATTAACATAGGAAAAACAGAAGCTATTGTTACCCATAATTACAGAACTATTATGGGACTGCAAAAGCATGGATGGCCCCAGCCAGACCACCCCTCCTCAGGCAGCAGCAACTAGCACGGGAAAAAACATTAAACAGAGGCTTGGTCTTAAGAAACTTCAACCAAGAGATTGTGGGTTTAGTCCCAACATGCAAATCCCAATTTCTGCACTGACCCTCACCCCTCAGCACCACCCCTGCTTTCTCTGGCCACAAAACTAGCGTAAAGCATGGTGCTTTGGGGAGAGGGTACTACAGGGCTACAATCCCATTCTTCCCTATTAGCAACTCCCCTCCAACCAAGGAGCACATGGATAGAACACATCCCAGATTTGGGCTGGAGCTGCATTACCATCCTTGTTAAAATTCAGGATTAACAGGTTATATTTTCATTTGTGATATTGCTATCTGCCCTGAGAAAGGTTTCTGATTTCACCCGCGCTAATCAGGATGCCACAATGGATTTCTGCTCTCTGCAACCAGGCTCCAGAGCCTTTGTACCCCGTGGAGCTGGTCTGAATTCAAATCTAATTGGCAGAGCTACTGTAAGATGCATGTTGAACAGATTAAAATATGGGGGAAAAAGTCACTTACATGCTCCTCTACCTTATTCTTAAACCCACTTCTTACAGATGCAAATCCCTCTGACCACCAAAGCATCTGGTAGCTGCGCTACCTTTGCAGGAATGACACCCTCCAGCTCCCCACCAGCCCTGAGCAAAGATCTCCATTACATTTCTGTGCTTTAAAAAAATACAACAAAACAAACATGCAAAACCTCTGCCTTGGCCCCCACCTCAAGTTCTGGTTTATGCTGGTAAGGATACCGGACAAAAGAAGCAGCAGCAGTGTCCAGCACTGCAGAAGGAGTGTGCCAAGGCAGCCCCGGATCGGCCCCCGCATGCCCTGCGCCCTGCTGCCGGCTCAGCGGGCACTGCACTGCTGCCGCCCAGACACCACACCACGGCAGAGGACATGCAGGCAGCCTGGGAGAACAGGCAACTACAAAGCTACCAATGCCGCAGTTATAACTGAGAGGCCAAACAGGCACCCGAGAAGGACTATCTTTGTGGACAGAGGGGGACAGGCTCATTGACAACTGGCTTTACCAGATGAGTAAATTAGATCCTCCCCTGCCTCCACCCCCAAGGACTGTGTGAGTCAGTGGAACCGGAGGGAAAATATACACCAAGTTCTACAAGTGCAGGAATTAAAGAGACATCTACAAAGCTTGCCTCTGGCACTTGATACCAGCTGCACAATTGGGTTAGCTAGACACTGCTGCTGAAGGACCCAGGAAGGCAGGCTGAGCAGCAGGCAGCAAAGCCCCTCTTTGCAGAGCAGGTGAGCTGAAGGTTGGCTGTAGCCTCATTGCTAAGACATGGAAACATATTTTTAAAGTTTCAAATCCAGGGTGGAGTGAGAGCAATTGCGAAAAGAAACTCTGTTTCCTGCACAAACATGAAGTTCAAACAGTTTGGGATTATGAGATACCTGCAAATCTGCAAGTCTAATTTTGAGGCCAGTTTTGAGGGATGGAGACCCCTGCAAGTTCTCCAAAGTTTAAAAAAAATAAAATAAAAAATCCTGTAATAGTGTCCAGTCAAGAACATTTCAGAGTTGAGGCTCTTTCACCAGTTAGAGCACAGCCAAACCAACCCGAACTAACATTCAGGCTGCTGGGCAGCAGTCTGGAGATCTCTGTGGCATGGCAGCTCCAGAGAGGAAACTTCCAATGTGCTCTAATCCTGCTGTGGGGCAGGGGCTCATTCAAAGGTTCTCCCAGTTGGTCCACTCAGACAGGGTGCCAGGCCTTTTCTTGACGCTCAGCTGCTTCTGCTGAAAGGATGTCACCAGAGACATCTGCCTGTCACTGCCCTGTCCCTTGCCCCAACCTGCCCCATGCCACAAGCAGCATTCAGAAACCAGTGTACAAAATAACCCCTGCAAAAAGTGAGAAGTTACTAGGTTAAAATTAAAAGGTTTCCCTCTTGCCCCCCCTCACCTTCTAGTACTTCCCTTTTTGTTCCCATTTGCTGCTGGACTTGAAAGAAGGCTGTAAAGGCTGATAAAAGAGTCCAGAAACGTTTCACACTTCTCCCTGAGTTTGGGAGGTTTCACTGGGGCTGCAGCTGCAGCTGCCACAGGGGTCAGCAGGGAGGAGGAGAGAAGGGCAAGGGAGGGAGAAGAGGAAAAAATGAACAGCTGCAAAGCAATTAAGTCTGCCTCTGCCTTACTGTCCAAAGCAGGAGGCAATCTAATTCAGCCTGGTGCCTCTCTTCCTTCAGCCGTCTGGTGCCTGCCCGGGATTCAGGAAAGGGGCTGTCTGACTGCCCACTTTGTCTGCCGAGCCAGAGGGGCCCTTCCCAGCCACAATTTCCAAAGGAAAGAGATCTTGGCTGGCGGTGTCTCTTCTTTTCTGAGAAAAGCATGCGCTGAATGTAGTGGCAGCAGCTTTATAACCCTCTCCCGCCCTTCCTCAGCAAACAACCAAAGTGGAGCTGGAGCAAGAAAATGACCCTGCCTGCTCCTCCGCTCAGCACTTGTCTCCCAGCACAATGAATCAATTAGCGTCTGATCACTGTATCTTTCACAAGCAAGATATTATATAGAGATAGAATAGGATGTTTTCTGCTCATTTCCTTCCTGTCATTCCAATCACGAGCTACAGTTAAAAAGACAATGCATTTTAAGTCAGTACGAGTTGCAAGTATGCCTTCCAGTTTCTCTGCTTCGTGTCTAGGCTTTTGTTTTCGGCACAGTAAAGGTGCAGGAGGAATGGTGATAAAGGGGAGCCTATAGGGCAACTGGGTTAGAAACTCACACAGGACATACACAGAAGGTCATCTCCTTTCCACGTTCCTAGTATCAGGGATTACTTTAATTCCTTACTCTGGCCAACTGTTTCAGTTTATAATCCATGGTGCAGGACTCCTTCCAGCATGTCTAAATTGGTACTTGTTCTGCTGTTTCTTCAGAAATTGGCAAAATTTTTATTTGGAAAGTATTAGTGTCACAGTAAAGGCCTTTTAGTACTCAGTCAGAAGGAGAAAATCGTCTCTGTTAGGACAAGAGGTTACAATTCAACTTTACCTTTGTTAAATTTGACAATAAGACAGCAGGTAGGTACCCTCCCCCTAGCTTAATTGAGGCAGAAACAGGCAAAAGCCGACTATTTTACATGCAACTAGACAGCATTTTATCTTCTGAATAGCCTCACTGTTATCATAAGCAGGGGGGAAAAAAAAAAAAAAGAAAGAAAAAAAAAAATCACAGAGTGCAAGATTCCAGCTCACCATACTGACAAAAGCTTTATAAAATAAGAAATCTGAGGAAACCTGTGTAAGCGAAAGCACAGTAGTTTTACACAGGAACCCAGAATGGAAGTCACGAGTTCCTTTCTGATCTTACTCTACATAGGATCCCTGATGAAGGTGATGGTTCTCTTTAAAACTGAAATGTACAGAAATATATGTCGCCCATGTAGGGAAAGCTCAGACTTTGAACTAGGAATGAATCAGATTTGCCCATTTTTCCACACAATGCTAGTATTTTTTCTTTTATTAATAAAAACTTATTAGTCTTTTAATTCTTTCTTTGTTTCCCAATTACTTAAACAAATGTTGGGGATTTTAGACAGTCTTAAACTATGTGAAAATTCCAACATGTCTAGCAAAACTTTTTTCAGTTAAAGATTTGCTCACATTTCAGGACCATCACACAGTTTGTGTTATCAGCATTTCTCTGTTCTAGTTGACCTTAGGCACTCTTAAACCATTAAAAACATAATCTTTTCTGATAATAGAATACCATCTGCATTTCAGTAACAACAATTTGCTTCAATGAGGTAAGAACTTACACACCGAATGAGTCTACCTCTGTTTTAGAAATATTAACACACTTTGTGGAACTGCAGAATCACAAATAATGACATCAAGAGCCTGACACTATTCCTGGAGAACCTGTAATTCCTGGTTACATCAACAGGAATTTGAAATGTGTAAGGATTGCAAAATCAGATGTTAATCTGCAGCAAACAACACAGGTACGGGCAGTCTGCATTTTGCCTTCAGCAAAAGAGAACCAACCAGACTATTAATGACAGAAAACAGCACCAGTTTCTAACTGCACATATAAATAGCCATTAAAATGGAATGTATTCCTTAAAAGTGAGTCATTACATTCGTAAAGAAAACTTTTACAAGAAACTTCATGTTGTTTACAAGTTTCCCATTTACATTTTTAAAAATTCTTTCCCTCCCACTCACAGCATACTCCAAGATCTGTAAAGATTGCTGCAAGAGACACAAACCTGATGCTTAAATCAAACAATGCAGAATCATCAATACTGACCCCGGCACCATCAGTTAACTTTTTCTGCAGTGGAATAATGAATGCAATCGAAACACAGAGCTTCTTATCAAACTTAGAGAAGATTACTCAGCTTTCTGCTGGCACAGGGAGGTTCAGCTCCTTTGGCTCCTGGAGGATGCTCGCTGGTGCAGGCTGGGTTCAGCCACACTGCCTTCAGCACTCCCCAGCACCGCGCTGGGCACAGCACTATCGCTGAGCCAAGGACGAAAAATACAGCAGGAAGAGCTTAATTTCCAGCTCTAAACGAGCTCAGCAGGAAATCTAAACAGTCAAGTCAACTGCCAAAATCTGCACTTTTCAATCTCGTTCCCCTCCTTTGATCCAACCGAATTTTGAGCTGCAGCGATTAATGGACTACTAGAGGAAGTCACAGGGTACCTCTTGGGAGAAGAGGGAAAGAAGAAAAAATCATCTAATCCTTGCTAGGCATCTGTTCAGCTAAACGTCACATTTCCACATAGAAAACTGAAATGCTGCTCCGAAAAGTGTTCTGAGTTGGAACGAAGGAGAAACACAACGGAACAACAACAAAATGCTCACCCGGTCCTTCATTCATTGCTTAAACATGCCCTTCGGAGCACTGCTAAAGAAAACAGACCGTCAAATCCCAGTGCCATGTAAACTACCCTTCATCCCAGTGCACTAATAGTTTATACTTAATAGTGCCAGGGAGTAAAGGAAATATTAAACACATCTACTATGCAAAGAGAAGCTTCCGAAAGCCCCGAGTAAATAAGTACTGAGAGAAATGGATTCGTTTATGACAGGGATACATAATACTGCTATCCCAGGATAGTACCTCCTCATCTTTCTGGAAAGGGAGGAAACACATTATCAACCTCCAATCATGAAAGAGAAGGGCAAAAGTCTTAGTTAAGATTTTTTTTTCCTCGTTTGCTTACCTTATTGCTGTACTCCTACAAGGGGCAGAGTTTGCTTCTGCAATTATCGACTATAAAAAACATACCCCACAAGACTGCAAATAATCACTGCAAATAAAACATACTCATTCAGAGTTTGGCATGTTTACAAAATGCTGGTACTAACTCCCAGAAAAGCCAAAAATAATTCTAATGTAAACTCGCTCTGAGGTAGGAACAAGTGCATCAGAGCTTCCAAGTCTCTTTTTTTTTTTTTTTTGCCATAGCACTAATATGCCATTGCCAACGATCACTGTGCCCTTTGCTGCATCCTTTTGGTCCACCTTTGTTTTCTCTTGAGCACACAAAAACTCCATACATACTTTACGCACTCTGATCTCAGAAATAATCCTGTAGTTGTCCTGGAATGACCTCCCACTGCATAAATTTAGGGGTGGGGGTGTGTGTGGGTGTGGGGGTGTGTGTGTGGGTGTGTGTGTATGTGTGTTCAAATCTTTACAAGATCAAGCTGTTATTGTAATGTCTTAGACTGGTATACTATTTTGTCTACATTACAGGTCTTAACTCTCTTTGTGAGTCTCTTATCAGTTCTGTAATGGGAAAACACAGCTCTTCACAGTCTGCCCATAACCTGCATTCCCATCCACGTCTGTCCAATGCTGATCCAAAGGCAGTTTCATTACTTCAATGAGAAACGTTAAATAATTTTGCTGTTTATATAGAGAATATTTATGCTTGAGTAACGTATCTCCTATCTTCTTTTAACATTCCTATACGCAAAGAGTTAAATTTTAGTGCAGGATTAGTTTTTGGTACTGCTTTTAAGAATTATGTACCGATAACATTTGCCTTTATACATGCTATATAAGAACCCCATTAACTTTCAAATGTACACCTAACAGGGTGATTAGCCTTCAAAGCTCTAAAAAGAGGTTCTATGATCTGATTGTGGATTTTGATCAATTATTAGTGCTGTCTGCTTGAAGAAGTCCAAAGTGCTGAAGACAGAAATACTGCACAGCCAGCACGCAGCCTGAAACGCTCCCTAAGTGTACAGGTTTTCAAGACGGCTCATAATAGTGTTTGGCTTTTAAACCTTAATGTTAACAGCTTTGATGGGACGGCTTCTAATTTGTATTTAAGAGCCATTACCTCTTCCTCTAAGCAATCTTTGTGAAACATCATTTGTTCTAGGGGGGTGTTTGCCATGCAGTGCAGCTCTGTAATGGCCGTTAATTCACACCATTTTGCCTGCTCCTGTATTAATCAGCAAACTGTGAATCATCCCAGTGTTTCCAGACTCGCAGATGTAGGAGAGAAGCACGGAGGCCAGTTCAGTTTCTCTCCCCATTCAGGCACAGAGACAATATCAGTTCCTGTTTACAGCCACGGCTTTGTTTTCCCCCACCCACACACTGAAATTTCTCCAAAATGCCCAGAAAAAAAAAAAAAAAAAAAAAAAAAAAAAGAAAGAAAAAAAAGAAACTGAGTTCATTCTACCAGGAAAGTTATTTCTAGGTATTGCATCCGAAACAAAACATGTTTGTACTTCTATTTTGTGTGCAGCATGTACTGCAGCGAGGCAGAAATGACAGAGGAGCAGAGCAGAAGGACAAAGTAGGCTGCTCCAGTCACCCCACCCTGCCCAACCGCCGTCCGGCGCCAGGCACACGATTTAACAGCATCTGAGGGACTCGTTTATTTGTTTGCTTTTTATCCTAATTGTTAAATTAGACTTTTGGTTCTGAAAGTGTTTTGGCCTTGTGGAACACAGATGTGATTTTAGACTACTACAGGGCAATGCTAGGTAGAAATCACCCCCCAAATCAAGGGTACAGCATCACAACAACAACTATTAAAATTAAGTATTAATTTAGGCATCAAATCTGAGTTAGTAAGAAGGGCATGCTTCTAGAGAGGCAAGAATGCTTTCTGAAAGCCATCCTGCTGTTACTTCCAAACAAGCTCCCAAGCTGCCATTTAAGAAGAAAGATTCAGAAAATACAGACAATGAACAAACCTATCTTCCACAAACGTGGGAAACAAATGGAATTAGGACATTCTGATATTAATGGGAATTTGCAGCAGAGGTGAAAGAAGTTCGGTGTGCAATAAGGTCATGGAAACCATTTCCTCAACGCTATTCATCAGCATGCCAAGCCATGAACACACCTTTTCAGTGTAAGAACTGTGGGTGCACTGACTTGTGAGGATGCAAAATGGGTTACTTGAAAAAAAAAGCAAGCAAAGAAAATCTGCAGCTGGTGTCTGAGTCAGCCAATGTTTAGCCCAGGAAAATGTGTGAACACCAAGCTGCTTAGAAAACTCAAGGAAAATTGCCTGTCTAGGCTGGCAGCATCAGGGTGGGTTTGGTGCAAATGTTTCTAACAATATAGTTTAACATCAAAAAGAATCAGACACTTCTTATCATGGTACCTCTGCTTTCCCTACACTTTTCAGAGAAAAGGTCCTCTCCCAGCCCACACTTTGGAGCAGCAGGAAACAAGTGTCCGCTGCACAAAGCTCAAAACCACAAGCACAAAGGGAGAGCTTTTAGAGGTAATGCAGAAGCCCTGTGCAATGACACTGTCCATTGCTCACCTCACGGCTGTACAGCCCTGCTACAGCACTGACACAGCCTGTATCCTGGGCGTTGAAATCAGCCTGTCAGTGCCTTGGCCTGAATTTCTCAATTTCTCTGGGATAAATTACATTTCCATCTACATGTTCACAGTACATGACTGCTTCCTCTTTTGAACACCTCCCAGCACCCCTTGCTGGTGGTTATAGTACCTCTTCTGTCTCTCTCTGCTTTCCAGGTGGATTTTAATTTATCTAGCATTGGATTCACATAGATTTGTTTGTGTCTTCAGTGCTAAATTGCTGGCAGAACATCTTCCCTTTTATTAAATAGGCCATAACTGAGGGAAAGGCTCATATGGATTGAGGAAAATGCTGTAGCATCCCCAGAACTTTCAGATCCAAAAGATGGGTGAGGGTAGGGGAGGATGTGGGGAGGGTGCTCCTCACATGGTGTTCAGAAGGATTTGGCCTATTTGCAAGCTTCTTCTTTGCAGATTGCTTTCCCTAATGATGGTGTTATGTGGTGTCCAAAAGAGCTTTCAGCACAACACATAGCTAGACTGGAAGGAATGATTGAGTGCATTAGGCAGAGCTGCTACAGATAGCAATGGCTGTAAACATCTGAAAATAAAATCCAAAGAATTGGGGAGGTTAAGGGTTCCACTACAACAGGGAATTGTTTTCAAATCCTTGCAATCTATCAGAGCAAGATAACAGATGCAAAAGAGAAATGAGCTACAAAGATCAGACATGAACCATGCCTTTTACCTTCATTACTGTATTTCTGCAAATTTTTATCACTGTTGTCACGTTGAGGCCAAACATCTAATTTTTTTTCCAAAAGTTTGCTCCTTATTTTCCAAACCTTATCTTACATTACTTATTCACCAGGGAGGCAGGGGAAAGCAGAAAACAGCAGTCGAATAGTTTCAGGCTCTGCTGAGAGAAGGGAGGGGAGAATCTCCAGGTTTGAAAAGTATCAAAACTCAGCTGCAAGGGAACAGATAAATATAAATTCAGAAATGACCATTCAAGATGATGTTTTTACATCTGTGGAGAGGTCAAACTCCAGCCTTAGCCTTAGTGCTCTCTGTAATCAAGATTCATCACCAGCTTCACCTATTCAAAGGCACTTAATTAGCTGAAGGGCTTGTTGCTTTGCCTTCAAAAGCTCTCCACTCCCTCAAAGGCTTTGCTTCAGTATTGTGCTACCACTGCTCTTTGAAATCAAATCTGTTTTAATCAAATCTGTTTTTCTTCTCCAATGCATTAGGAGGAAAAAAAAAAAAGAAAAAATAAAAAGAAAATTTTAAAAAAGAAGTGGTAATATTTTATAAACTTTTGGGGGGGGGCAAAAAAAAGGGGAAAGAGGAAAGGGACTAAGATAGGCAGGACCTCTTTCAAAGTGGATTTAACATTGAAAGGAAAAGGGAAGGAAAGAGTGGAGGAGGGGTTTGAAGCTGCAGACGAAGTTCAGTTTTGTGTCTAAATTAGTAATACATGATACCATAGTTGTTTCATGTGTTAGACTCCTTGTGACATCTCAGAAATGCCAAATAAAACATGATTCCCCCCTGCACTTGCAAGAGGACTGTATGTACTCAGATGCTGTGCTTTTCCAAACTCTTAATCAATCAGCATCTGAGCTTATAAAGTGCTGCTGAATCAGAACAGCCTTGCCTAACAGTCGTGGTGTGCTGACTTGTCACAGGCAGAAATAACTTCACATAGCATAGGACACCCAGGAATCTGTTTGTGGCATTAATGTTTCTGTTTATATTAATAAAAGCTGTATTTTGTATGCCATTGTATTTATTTAACCTTTGACATCTAAGCTCTGGGTCAGAACTCTTTAGAAAAGTGCATTTCTTCTTCAGTTTTGTTTCTGTATTTAGAAAACTCATGCTCAGAAACAAGAATTTTTGTTTATTTTTTTTCCCCCCTAGTATATTTAATGTAGCTCGAGGGTTTTGGTGTTTCTCTGTAACCTATAATTTACTCTGCCAACTCGGATACTATACTGCTGTTTTTACCATGGTTAAAGAAATAGCCAAATCCTTTTCAAACTTTTTTTTTTTTTTTTTTTTTTCTGTCTTGAGCATACTCTTCACTGTCTCATAGGCAGTCCACATGCAGGAAAACATGGACCTTTTACTGCAAATAATATTATTTTCTTCTATCATTTCCCCTCTACGATCATTTTTGGCAAAGGAGCTAAACAAATATACCCTTCACTGACAATGCAGCAGGCAACTATCTGGATGTCAGCAGGAATGCAGAGAGCACTAAGAATAGCACATTGGGTTCCTACGGCGCAAGCAGAGCTCCGAGCCGCACACTGTGTCCCACCCAAACAATGGCTGTTTATTGGCTACATCCCCCCAACAACACAAAGCAAAGCAACCTTTCCTCTTGTGCTTTGGCTTGCAGCACCTTACACAGAGCACTGAGCAACACTGCCCTCCTCCCTCAGACTCTCAGACTCTAACTCGGGCAAACCTGGGCTTGCACAAGTAAAGGCCACCCAAAGGGTTTCTTTGATTCCAGCCTGCACTGAAGTGCAGAGATCCCCAGCTCGTTTTGCTGCCTTCAGGAGAACCTTTCTTTCTGTTCACAACCACCTGTGGCTGTTCTTACGTTGGTGGCAGGGAAAGAAGAGCACTTCTGTGAGTGGTGATGGATCAGCATTGCTGAAGGCAGAATTAAGCCAAATATATCTGACATGCCAGAATAGGAGATCTGCAAGTACAAACTATTTAGATATGAAAATCAGGGAGATGCCCAATTGTTCAACCTGCCTGGGCAAATGCAGATTTCCACGCACCCCAAACCTGCCAGTAAAGTCAAGTGGCTAAGCTTAAGCCCAGTAAATACTATGTGATAGGCTTGGAGACTACCTTGGGTTCCCTGGCATTTACTGCCATCTTTATACTGTGGATTTAGGAGTCCGGACCTTCTGAGTTTCAGTCAGCAAGCATCAGTCCTACATGAGTAAAATGAAAACCTGCAGATATCCACAAGAGCGATGTTAGCACCAGCAGGCTCTGCAGGATTGCACAATGCAAACTGTCAGGGCCTCAATCAATATCCATCAATGCTCAACAATAAAGACATAGTGCTTCAGAGGGGAAAAGATTAGCCCGTATCAGATTTACCAGTTGTCCAGGCAATACAGGATCTGAGATGCAGACTGATTACGCTTAAGAGATACATCATTAAGAACGAGAACAGTAGAGCCTGTGAGGCACCAGCAGTAACCCAGCTTTGGGAATGTGCAGCCTTTGTTTAACACGCGTTAAAACAACAGCAAAAAAGCTCACTCTGGGTCTGTGTCCCAGTCCCTGCTCTCTTCCCGATGTTGCTCTGCCTGCTGCAAGGATCAAATTTCATGGTTTATTGTTCTCCCTCCAACTGGCCACCATCCACATTCTTCTTCTGTACAAAGCTGCACCTCTTGTTAAAAAAAAAAAAAAAATGGTCTGTACTATGCCTTCTTTTTGTAAATTTTAGTCACATTTACAAACACACACAGGGTAAGGGGATGGCTTTTAAACACTAAACAACATCCCAGGGAACACTGTTATTTCTCTTTAAGCAAATTTCTTGTGAATGAGGCTAAAAAGGACAATTTTCCACCAGAAAATAGCTAATCTTTGAAGATGGCAGAAGTTGTCTCCCTTGTCTTCTGAATCTTCAATATTTTGCCTTTTAATGAACCAACTCCTGTATGCTTGCAAAGTCCTGTTCATCACCTGCCTCAGGAGAGAATTGGCACCGAGATTCTGCAAAGCTCAGATTCAGCCTCGGGTAGACTGCTGGAAATGAAACCCACAGCCACTGGGACTACTTTCCTATAATGGCATAAAACTGGTACACAGCAGGTTGAGTCCAAAATATCAGTATCAACATCTCAGTATATGCAAGAAATCTGTTGTAGACAAGTAACAGATCTGCATGCTAGACTCAAAGAATCATAAAAAATACACAAGAATGTTAAGGTTTCCTACCTAGAATACTTTTCCCGCATCATTTTTCTTTTAGTACAGAACTCAAGACCCATTTTCTTCTACTGCATTTACAGCAAATTTACCAAAACCTACCAAAATGTTCTGCTCCTGAACATCCACCATTTTTCTTCAGCAGCTCAACAGACTGTAAAACCAAAGCACTGTCATCTGGTGTACAGTTACTGTAATAAGTCTTCCTTGTAAAATAAGGGAGGCACCACAAGCTTACCTAACTAGTCTGAAAAAGTAAAATGCTCATCACCTGTAATCACTGTCTTAACTGTCCTTGATCTTTACTGATAGCCGCCAAATTTTAATCACTCTGCCAGTGAGAATGAGATAAAAATGGGCAGAGGCAGAGCACTAGGGAAGCTGCTGCAGGAGGGGCTGCTTTGGCCAGCTAAAGACACTCACTGCAGGATTTTTTTTTTTTTTTTGCTAATCAGTGATGTAAGAGGTTCAAAGGTGTGAGACAAAAATGCCAAGCAGGGGAAAGTAGGACACAGGAAACCTCAGGAATCCAACAAGGATGTGGCAATTTCACACACCCAGACTGGAGCCAGAAAAAAAAAAATTAAAAAATTTTAAAAAAAGAAGCTCAAAGGTTATGGACATAGGATCAAAAGCAATCATGTTAGTGCAGTTAACAGCTTCCCAGCTATCATTTCAGATGCAGTAAAAAGCCACCAAAAATGTATTCTTCACTCATACTGCCTCCAGACCAAACCATTTGCTGGGCAATAGTAATGCATGAAGTCGCAGGCTCACTTTGTCTTATGTCCATCCATGCTTCTAGATACCAAGCCAGCAAGTCCCTCTACTTCATGTTTAATTTGGATCCTACTGAACACAAATGGGGGCTTCATGTGCTTAAAGCAACATAACTCCTCCAGACCTTTGGTGACTCAGGGGCCTCTCACTGATAATCCTTTGGAGTGAACTACTTATGCTATATAGTTATGTGTTATATATTTGGATAAGCAAACTCAGTAAGTCACCAGTCCTTCCCAGCTGTCTGTTTTAAGCTGCTATATTGTAGGCAAGGGAGCACTGAGCATGCAAACTATAAAAAAAGGATCCTAAAATGGCACAGTGGAAAACACACCTCTTTGATTGACCACTAAGAAGCTGCCATTTAAAGACTATACCATTATTTTTCATTGCCATTACCAGGAGAAGGTTACACCAAGTCACTTACAGAACCAGTCACTTGGCAGGGAAGAAGACCAAAGAAACCCAGGCTTTGGAGTGTATTCTCCAGCCAAGCACCACACTTGTGAGCAGATGCCAGCACAGCTTCAGAGATGTATCTGTGGTTTGCTGGATGAGAAGTGTTTCAGTCCTTCACCAGGAGCTGATTGAGTGCCTGTGTGGACAGCTAAGCAGCTTGAAGGGTTCTGCTTTCAACTGTTGGTTCAGCCTTACAAGGCACTTGGCTTTGATGATGAGGTTCAACGTTTCCTACTATGCTTCCTAACAAAAAGAGAGCTATTTATTTATTCCTCACACCCAGGCTGCTCTCAGACTACATCCCCAGGCCCTCCCTCACTCTGAAGTCTCCATTCACAGTGAACCTCTCTTCTCTAGGGCAATAGAGGGTAGTGCTTCACACTAAACCTTGAGTCTCTGGGATAAGGTTGCTGGACAGAAACCAGGGCTGTGCCTCACTCCTGCCAGCCACATTTCTGCACTTACTAGCTTGGTTGGTATCAAAGATCAACAAAGGGTGGGGAACGGCGCTCATCCAAAGCAGGGCATCGCTTCTGGCAAGTGCCGGTAACAAGTATTTCAAGTCTGCCTCCTTGCTGTCTGGGAGCTGTACTCTTTGACCTGCTGTCCATGAAGGACTCAAAAGTTAAATTCACTTCTCTCCCCATCTGATCTTTTCTAGCCTCAAAAACATAACATGGAGACAAATCTGTTGGAAGGGCACTAAGGGAAAAAAATATTCTCACTTCAAGGACGATGGGAAGCTTACAGCTTACAATATAAGCTAAAGAAGAATACCACCTATACACATAATTTCTTTTAGTGGTATGAAACATGTTTTGCCTAATAGCACCAAGTTCTCCACTAGGCTAGAATCACAGTACATTTTCAGCTGAAGAAAATTCCTGTGCTAGCACATCTTCTGTTATTGCCTCACCCACGTACACACCGCGCACACCTCAGGAGTTTATCAACACTGCATGTCAAACAGAAAGTAAAAATAAGAAAACAAGTGACCCCGTATTTTTCCAGAAGCCCTACGAGCCAGCAGAGACATTCTCACCTGTCTGCTTTGAGAAGGCAATGTGGCAGGCTGCATCTGCCTCTGCATTCGATGTGGCTGCATCAGCTGTCGGAACTGCTGCTGGAGAAACTGGCTGCTGTTAGTCTGCTGGGACTGCTGCGTGGCTGCAGACTGCTGCTGTTGCTGGAGATAGTGAATGAGAGATTGCTGCCCTTGCCTTGCTGTCAGAGGTGACATCTTTTGAGTAGCTGACTCTGAGGCAAAGTGAGACAGTGGTTTGGTGTTATTGAAAGAAAACTGCTCTTGGCTAACAGGGTTCTCATTCACCAGACTTGGCTGTAAGCTACTAGATGGCTGTTGCATTATTATGTTCATATTTTTGGACTGGTTTGTTGTCATTGATTTAAAAAGTGAGCTCTGCATACTTGTGGGGTTGCTGGTGGGAGTGATGTTAGAGATTAGTGTACCTTGAGGACTGAAGGGCTGCTGGTGCAGAGCTGGGCTTGACAGCTTTTCTGGCCTGTATGGTGGAGAAGGTCCAGTACTGGTGGAGGCCATGCTGGCAACCAAGCTGTTCTGTGGACTTTTAATGTTGTTGGCTGGCAAGCTGGCTGCTGTCAGGGTGGGCAGCATGGAGCTCTGCGGGCTGAAGGGCTGCTGATTCAGAGCCGGACTGGAGAGTTTCTCAGACCCATAAGGAGGAGAAGGGCCATTGGATGGGGTGCTGCTGGAAGTCATGCTTGAAAGCAGAGTGTTTTGAGGACTCTGAATGCTGTTTCCTGGTAAATTACTAGCAGGCATGCCAGACACCATAACATTTTGAGGACTGAAAGGTTGATGGTGTGGGGATGATCCTGCCCTGTAAGGTGGAGAGAGACCAGGAGGAGACATAGTTGGCCAGCTGGGAGCCTGTACTTGCTGCTTAGTAGTAGACACCTGCTTGCTAGCTGCCAGCTGCTTTAGCTGCTGAGCATGCCAGTTAGAGGCAGGTATGTTGGGTAAGGGTACTGGAAGCATAGGTGGTGGTGGCTGGTTCTTGCTCTGAGCTGCTGTAGAGATGGGGGATGCCACAGGTTTATTTGAGGCAGGAACTTGGAAGTTAGCTCCAGCAGATGATGGTCTCATCTGAGGAGATCCTCCACTGGTTGGATTGCATCCTGGAGAAAAATCTTTGTTGGTAACATGGTTCTCCAAGTGGGAAGTCTGTGGAGAGGACTTTGGGGTGGTACTTATGCCAGGCTGAGAATGACTCAGCCCAAGCGGCTCTTCGGCCTTGCTGCACAAAATCTTCTCCAGATCCAGGTCATTGGGAGAAGGATCAGGCATTTTGGTCAGCTCTTCCAATAGGTCTTGCAGCTCTTGGTCGACAGACTGTAAGCTGTTTCCTTTCTCATCGTAGTGGACAATGTTATTGTTCTGCCCTCCTACTGACCCCTTTTGATTTATTTCCGTGTTGGGTGGTACTGGAAATGGGGAACCAATGGCACCACCATTCATGTGATTGCTCTCAAGGAGGACTGGGTGGCCTGCCACTCCCAGGGAAGAAGCACTGTGGCTGCTGGAGAATGGAGAACTTTGCATTTCTGGACATGCCACATTGGGATTGGCACCTTGGCCCATGGCAAGGTTTACATCATCAAGACAAAGTCTTTTACTGTCATTTGGGAAGATGACATCAGGTGCTCCACTGGAGGCGGGAGAGCTATCATCTTCCAGTTTTCTTTTAATGGATCCCTGTAACTGTGAAAAGAAAAAAGAAGAAAGAACACGTTATTTGCATTATTCTAATGCGCTCCCTAGTTCCACAGTGGGTTGGATATAGAGAAAATTAAATCATACATTTAAAAAAAACAATCACATGAGACAAATTCAGTCAGGATTTAAGTAGGTTAAACTTCACTGAAATTAATAGAGCTATAGTCAGACAAAGGCTCAATCTCACATGTTGGCCTTAAGCAGTACTGTCATGTGAGCTGTATGGAAGTTTTTAAAATAGTTTCTGGTAGCATTTCAATTAAGACATTATACTCCTTGCATAACAAACATGCCAGCATTTTTATGGCAACATTTTTTAGGTCTAAATGGCAGATCTAAGTTAAATCCTGAACTGAATGGAGTGACCTTCTGCCAGTGGCTCAGATTAAATTCAGACCTGAGACAACTAAATGGTTTTACATTCTTTATAGGCAGGACATCTGAAATAACTGGCATACTTTCCAAACAAACCAAACCAAGACGAATTCTCAACTATCAATCTAAACAGACTTTCCAGCTTCCTAAGCACAGGTGTTTTAGATCTCAGGAACAGTAAATAACAGCTAAACCTCTTGGGTTTTTTGTTTATTCTTCTAAGTCTAAGGCAGTATGGGCTTTGTTCTCTTGAAGGACTGCAACTCATTCATAAAAATGGGAAATGTTTTCAAAATAGAGTTATACAACTATTTTGATTTACAAGAAATGGCTGAGTTGTAAATCCACAGATAGGAAGAAACCCCTGCCTTCCACTAAAGAAAGTGAAACTGAAATCAATGCTTCTAATACTAATTCAGTGTGATACAGCAACCTCTCCCAAATATAATCACATGTGGCTTTCAATTTTAACGAGCCTGACCTGTATGCCACAGGATTAACCAGATATTAACACTGGTGCTTCAAGTTCAGGGAAACAAGCATTATGTCCTTGTTTATCAATGGAGGAGGTAGCATTTGGAAACATATTCTAATCAGCAATGGCAAAACCATAGAAGCTGCTTCACATAAAGCCTCTCCCAGCTCTGCCCTACAATTGCAAGTGCTGCCAGTCAACTAGTACCATACTCATACCTAGCAACAGCTTGTACTACCAAAAAAGCCCTACCACCAACCCCAGTGGAGCCAGATCCACTCTAGGGCTGCAGTGGCTACAACTAACTTCTAAATGTTGCACTAATTACTAAGCACATCATCACAGGGTTGGACTCAATAATCTTGGGTTTCTTCCAACCCCTAACATTCTGTGATCTGTGATTTTGCCTAAGTCACTATAAAAGTGTCATAGGGGTTGTGTAGAGGCTGCAGGGCAGAAGATGGGCATGTTTTGTGTGGCTCCTTCTGCAATGTGCACAGGAAAGTGACAGTGCAAATGGTCAAGGTCTACCCTCAATCAAACTCAATCCATCCTCAGGAAATCAAGCACAAATATGCATTGTTCTGACGTGGGAACATGGGAGAGCTGTCTGGTGGCTTCACTCGACTGAACTCACACAACTGCTCTCTCCTTGCTCCTTTCTAAACTGGTGGGCAGGCAGAAGATTGCAGACTTGTGCCTACACTCGACTAGGCTACAGTTGTGGTTTAGGACTAGTAGTGGGTGCTGCTGTGCTGGTAGCCACCTTACACAGACATTCAGCTGGATGAGGCTCTGGCCAGTCTGATCTAGGCTAGGGTGTCCCTGCCCATGGCAGGGGGGTTGGAACTAGATGATCCTTGTGGTCCCTTCCAACCCTGACTGATTCTATAATTCATAGGAGAGTGAGAGGATCCAATTTATTTGTACATGATCGTCAGGGCAGAGGGAAGAGCAGGTCTGCACACGACAGAGATCTAACCTGCTGATCAGTTCACTTTACCCTCCATCAACAACAGTTTTGATCGACACTGTGGCAGAGACCTTCTTGCACGGCTATCTTCCCCTTGCTCTCTAAGAGTTACTCCTCACTAAGAGCAATCAAGTCTTCTCTCCTGTGACCTTTAGTTGCACTGCTTTAACACGGGTTGCACGCAGAAACCCCTGGGAAGCGAAAGCCAATGCTGAAGGGGGAGTTGCTTTCAGTGCACCACGCCAGAGGCTGCCTCCACATCACAGCTGAAGCATCAGTGAGTCAGTAATTCCTCTGGGGCTCATGAGGCCAAAGTTTGCTTAGCTTTAAGAAACAGAACAAGGCCTAAGCCTTCTTCCCAGTGCTGGTCTAATGATGGATAAAATTGTTTTCCTTCATTTTCTTCATGAAAACTAAGAGAGAGTTGCACGTTTCAACAGATGTTGCACTGTGTAGGCTGAAACATGTTGGTAGAGCATAACTACATATATTTAAACCCAGACATGCATAGAGACTCTTCACAGGGACTTCACACACCCAAAATAAACACATTGTGTTTCCAAGTTGCACCCTGGGAACCTTCAGGCAGGAAGTGGAGGGGGATCTCCCATACTTGGCCAGCTGACATGTTGGCATGCATGTCCTTGCCAGTGATTCTTTTGCCATAGGACATTCCTATCTTCTGAGTTAACTGGGGAAGAAAACTGAGCTTTCTAAACACTTTGAAAAATAGTTTTTTAACTGTTTCACTAGGGAGTAATTGTGATGGGAAAACAAAACTTTATTTCCCAGAGATTACTACTAGGTATAAACAGATAAAATAAGGCCATAGCTTTCAGATGGCACAGGCATACCAAAACTGGGACAGGATTTTCAAATAGGATGCTGTCGCTCAGCCTTCATGAGTCGGCTGGCTGTAAGAGAGGCAGTGTTCTCTTAAAAAGTGAGAATCCTGTTTCCCAGGCGAGTATTTGCACAAGGACCATAAAATCTGGAAGACAAATTTCCACCAGTGCAGGCATTCAATTTAGTAGCATTGCTCTTGCTTAAGACAGATTTGACTAGAGACCCAAATTTGAGAGAGAAAGATGCCATCCTTAAAGCAACTAAACAAATCATAGAATAATCTTGGTTAGAAGGGACAACTGGGTATCATCAGCACTCTGCTTCAAGCACATCACCAATGAGAAAAAAAAATAGGTGACAGTATTTCACCATGCACTTAAGTTTGAACTATCATCTACAGACAGAAATCCCCTCCTGGGCTGGACAGGCAGGCTGGGAGGTTTGTTTCAGTGTTCCCCACTGAAGCTTAGGTGGCTTTCACCCGGGCACGGTGTGCTGTGCTCTGTGCTGGTGTTGTCTGAGGAGCTGGTATTTTTCTTCCCCAGTTCTCAGCGACTGCTCTCCATGAACCTGTCGCTGTGGCAGCCCTGACCAGTGCAGGGCACAGTAATGAGTTTCATGCATGGGAACACTGGCTGGCTCAGACATGCTAACGACAACAGTGGCAGGAGACCACTGAGTACTACAACTTCTAGGACAAAGAGTTCCTGACTTAAATAATTCAAGAAGCTGTTGTTACAGATCATTCATCCAGTCCCCTCAGATGTCCCAAGACCATCTCTTTAAGATTTAGCCACCCTTTTGTGGACTCTTCTCTTACTAAAAACGTTTTCATCTGCCCATTTCTTTCATCTAGACCTGGATTCCCCAGTACAAAGTGTATTTACTCCAGCTCTTTCTCCTCCTCTTTGAAAGGGTGTATGCTATTTGACATATGACCAAAACACACTCGTCCCCTTTCTCTGCTCATTTTTTATAATGGACAGCTCAGAGTAGCTCAGAATTGGACAGCAATATTTCAGGAGCACGTAACACCCCCACCCAGGTAGGGGTGGCTGGAGGCTGCGGCTGTGTAGGAGAAGGCTCCGTTCACCTGCGAGAAGGACGAAGCAGACAAGCAATAGAGAAGCTTCTGCGACCTTGTTAAAATTCATTGCAATGCACCAGTGTGCACAGGCTGAGTTCTGATTGGGAATACCTGGGAAACAAAGGCTGGGAATATGCGATTAGGAGGTGTCTGTTATCTCCGGGCTGCTTTCAGAAGCAGAGCACCTCCCAAAGTCATCAGGCTCTTTGCCTGGGCGCTGCGAGCTCGCAGGGGCAGCACAAACGACAACTGCTCACCCTGCTCCTTCCGAGCAAGCAGCAAGGCAGCTGCAGCTCCAAGCGGCTCACCTGTAACACGCTAACTCTGCTGGTGCCCAGGGAGAGAGCTCCGCAGGCTGCGCTTGTGCTAGGCAGGAATGGTGGAGTCGAGGACTTGGCTGCATCCGCTGCTCGCCTGAGTGCTCTGCAGGTGCCTGCTTAGGTGACTTTTGGCACAGGCACTTTCCGAGCTCAGGAGGCAGCGCTGGCCCTCGGTGATAACTTTACCATTTCTCAATGAAGGGAGAAACGAAGGCCACAAGTGGCAAAAACGGAAGCAGAGACAACAACTCATTAATAAATATACACTGTGGCGGTTCCACTGGATTTTAATAATCAACTGAAAGGGCACTTCAGAACTGCCTCCCTGTCTCCTTGCCACTCAGCCATCCTTCTCTCTTCAATACATCAACTGTCCCCAGCTGCCATTCCAGAGCTCCACATGAAGCAGGCTGCCCTATGGCCTGCTGCCAGCCTCCGTTAATTCTCTGTCCATCACCAGTTCCTACACCTGGTATGGTCTCTGGGGGGAAAGAGCCACCACCACCTGCTCAGGAGAGCCTTGTTTCTTCAGCCTTGCAGTGATGCCTCTTCCACCAGGAATAAGCCAAATCCAACCAGAGATTCCTACTTAGGTCAATGTGATGCAGACCCAAGGAGAGGAAAAACATTAGCTGAGGTATTTCCGTGCCTCTTCCTGGCTCCTGTAGCCTGTCGGATTCCAGCCTTGATTTAAAACAACCGCAGGGTAGTGATTATTGATCTGCAACCACCCACCCCACTCACTGCCATTGAGAGATCCAACCTACAGCAGCGATTCCCACACCTACACAGCTTCTCCAAGTGAGAACTCAGCCCAGCAGGATGCTGCTGTTTGGAACTCACATCTGTAGGGCCACTCTCTCCTTCAGTGACTCCTTCAGTCCACCTCCTGTCTCCAGCATGCACCATCATTCCTGGAGACTCTCTTGATTTAATAGCATGAAATCTATGAATCCATAACTGAGATACCCAGAATGGGAACTGGATAACCTTCTTTCACTAAGAATCTCAAGGCACTTGTAGCTCTTGGGAAGTCACAGGTGTTAGCTTGCCTGTTGGTCTGACTGAAGAGCAGAGGAAAAAATAGGGTAAACGGAGATTGGACAGGTGGGGTAATTTTTGGACTCACCACAGATCTTGGGATTTGCTAGTGCTGTGGCAGCACAAAGTCTTCCAGAGCAAGACACTTGTGCTTGAGAAACCCAGGAAAACCCAGGTCACCAACAGGCTGCTAAGACCTGGCATATCTTTATTATCTTAAGAGAAGGAGAACATTTAATTATCAGTGGAAGGGCTGAGAAGCACAGCAGCCTGCGATGAGTAGAAGTTTTTTTTTTTTTCCAGTATTTTTTTCAAGGTACATTGCAAACTGTTTTTTCTTCTGCAAAGTACAAAACCTGAATCTGAGGTTTGCTCAACTCAGCTGACCACAGAATCTATCAGTCTCTGTCTCTTTCAAATACTAGACGCTGCCAAAACTGGAAGTATGTATTTGCCAGAGGCAAACTATTTGCAGCATTCAGCAATCAAGACTTCAGTCTCTGTGGCTTCAGTAAGTTTCAGCGAGAGCTATCTGCCCAGCAGCCCAAAACGTTTCTATCTGTTCTGACAAAAACATTCACCTAATATGAAAATGAAACTGGGAATTTTCCATATGAAACAGGAAAACTCCAGAAATTTTTCTTCTGTGCCTTAAATACAGGTTGGAAAGCTCTCTATGGCTCATTTATCCACACTCCAGATAGATTTGAGTGTCTTACTGATCTTTGAGGACAGTTCACGAAAAAAGAGGTGAGAATCTGAGTGTGTGTTTAAGGGCTGGAAAGTGGATTTGACCTAACAGTGCCTTTCAAATGGCAGCATGGTTGCATGCAACCCTGCCTGAGCCATCAGACCTGCTGTTTTCTGAAGCAGGCTGGCTTGCATGTGAGCAACAACCCCCAAATGCTCATGGGCAGGCTCCACTTAGTGACAGCAGAACCTGGCTCTGCATTAAGTGCATTTAGCACATCTGCAAGTTTCCATTTGCATGCGTTTGCTGCAGTCTGGTAACAGCAACTCACATTTTATATTTGAATCCAAGAGAAAATGCTTCCTGCTGACCAGTGAGTAGCCAAAGCAGTCCATGCCTACGAGGAACATAAACTATGCTTTATCAAAGCCACATCTCTGACTACAAGGAGAACTCAAGGAGGCTCAAGCAATTAAAACTACCATTCCCTTTCTTCACATTAAGATTAAACATAAGCTAAAATTACTTTCTTCCTAGTGCTCTAGGCTTTTTTACCCTTCTGGTCTCTAGCAATTTCAGCATGGATGGACGTAAAGTTGTCATTTCACATTGGCAGGAAAGAGATCACACAGCCGTTCCAAGCTACCAGAGATGTGTTTCACAATGCTTAAAAATAGCAGTACCCCAGCTCCTCAGCTAAGGAGCACCAGAGTAAAGTTTGCTTTGGGCTCTGTTGGGTATTGCAGGCTGGGAAGGTGGCAGATCCATTTGCAATGAGATGTGATAGCGAAGAAAGGATGGCGAACAGGGAAAATCCACAGGGTGGATTTCCTTGTATTCGTCATGCTCATAGAAACAGGCAACTGGGAGGATGTAGGAAAGAGGAACCATGGATGTAAGCAGTCATTTTAACCACGGAAGGACACCGGCTGTCAGCTAGATTGTATGCACAACGTAGATTATTTTGACCTGGAACTACAGCTTCTCCCAGTTTATAATTCACAGTGGCAATATGAAATCTGTCATCTTTAAAACAACTACATTAACATAGATTAGAAGTTGCTACACGGGTTATGTAAAACACCTCAGAAACCTGCTGCTACATTTGCAGAATTCAGTCTCCTGTCAGTACAACAAACATCAGTTGACTTGATGGGAGTATGCTGTGATCCTTTGCCCCATTACTGTCACCACTCATTGTGACCCTCTCCAGTTATGTCCTCAGTAAATCAGGAACCTCAAGCCATGTTGTAACAGAAAGAAGAAAACTAAGTGTGTGTTTTCTCTTAAGGAAGGTGCCAACGCTACCTGTTCTGAGTGTCAAAATACCCAAACTAAAGGGGCAGCTGCTGCGTGCATCAGCTGCACCTGGGCTGATAGACATACCTCAGGCACATCACCAGGGCCCACGACAAGAGGTTTTGCTTGCTTGCACTGTTGCTCCAGAGCTATGACCAATTTCCCTCCCCTGTAGTACAGCAGGTCTCGTGTGACTGTTGAATACAGGTGAACCTGTAAACGCTGACTGCTGACCTTGCACCTCCCTTCAGCTCTGTGACCTTCTTCCCCAAGTAAGCATGCAGGATAGGAAGCAACCCTGGCTGCAAATACTCAGAACTGCCCCATTTAGCCAGTAAGCACAGAAACACCAAACATCATGAATATACAAAACCCAGAAAGATGTCATCTTACAATAAGCTTAAACCACAGAAACTAACAGGAAATTCGACTTGGACTACCAACAGCATAAGGTATTAGTTTGGGTTTGTTTTTTGTGGGTTTTGGGGTTTTCCCCCCAAAAAATCTTAATTAAAAATGAAAGGGAAAGAAATATTACAAATATGATTTTCTCATACTGATTTATGTGAATGTTATTATGCTCATAATGACAAATATATGCGATCTGTACCCTGCCTTAAACTGGACTATCTTACAGGCAACACAGCAGCAACTTTGTGAAAAAAGTGGGTTGTTTTTTTCATCCTTCAGTAAAATTACAGGCAGCATCACTAATGTCTGTGTGAAGACATCACTGTAGGATCAGTTCCAAGGAGAAAAAACCCCATAGCCAAGAAAATACCCATTGTGCCATCCCACACAAGCAAGTAACATGCACTGTAAAGAAAAGAATAAAAACACCTCCAGACAAGTTGTTTTGCTACTATCCAGGTCAGACAGAATTACCAGTCTCATTTCAAAGGCACCAACAGAGATCTGTCCTATTGAAACAAATGTCAGAGCCTTCCCATCTTGTCTTTCCTTAGCAATTCATCTGCTTTCAGTATTAATGACACTGTTAAAATGGAAAAATTTCCAAGAGAAAAATTGCTGTTGACAAATGGATCTGGAGGAACAGGACTACTGCTTGCTTCTGCGTTGTGCTGCTAGCAGGAGATCTCCATACAGATGCTTCTTAATTAGTCATCTGAAGACTTACAGCAATCACGCCAGGCATATTGTTTGGCTGTAACTTCCACATTCCATTTAATGACAAGGGTTATTAACTAGACAGCTGAAGACAGAACAAGTTCTCTGCCTCTTGGTTTGCAAGCGGTAGGACAAGAGCACTTCTTTCATATCTGGCTGTAAATCAAGATCAATCTTAGACTCAACACCTTTCCATCAGTATTACCTCATCTTACCTCAGTTTTAATACCAGCAGTATTGTTTTATATCCTTTTTTTATAGTCCATTAATTTCAAAGTCCTCTGGAACACTTTGTGGTAATTTTGTAGACTACATTAATTTCTCATGGCAGTAGCTAGGCTAGAGAATTGCAGATCCTCTCCACTGAGCAAAAAGTGATGTTTTTGCTGCTTGGGTCTCCTGGGATTTGGTAACTTCCTTTCTTCTTTTTCAGCCCCTAACTCTGGCACAGTTGTGCCATGATTGTAAGTGAAAAGGAGCTAAGAAACGGGCTGTGTAGGTTCCTAAATTATGAAGTAGGTTTACCATTTACTAGAAAACCAGATAAAAGCCAGTCTGACACTTCCTTTCTGTCATATATTGCACTGATTTTTTACTCCCCTGAAAACCTACAGCTATAATTTCACCAAACCATACGTTCCATTTTGTGGAAAGGCATGGCTGGGGAATTACCAGCCTGAAGGCAAAGCCTTCCCTTAGGCCAAACTTTGGGCGCTCTCAAATTCTTAGAAAAATAAAAAGCAATGGTATTTCAGTCTGGAAAAAAGGATGTAAATGGGCATTTTTATTTCAACAGCTGAAGCACTCCTTCCCCCAAACTGTAACAGCTCCGAGCTTGCCTGTGTGGCTGCACCTGACTGCTGACCTGATATGGTTCTATGCAGGTCTGACTGCTGAGCCACCTTCTGCTTACATCCTGTATTGGAAAGCAACACATTACTGCATCCAGAGCTCCTCTCCAGGCTTGGCAGGGCACAAAACATTTCAAAGAGCCGTTTGGAGTTTCTCCTAAGTGGTATCAGAAACTGGAGCACAACTCTAAGAAGGATGGGACAAATGGGCAAGGAAAAGAAGCATCCTCAACAGCTCCTACACACACATCCAGCCTCCTGCATGTTCCTCTGCCTTTCAAAAAGTGAAACGATAATCAAGGTATTGATTAATAAACAACCATGAAACCAAGCCTCACTTATAAGTAGAAAGATCATGAATCTAGCGAGACTCTCACCAAACATGGGTGTAGAGAGTTTTTATCCAGAAGTATAAATGTTTTGTAGAGCAGAAGAGTCCAGTGGTGAATATTTGTTTCTGACTACTTATTTTTTTCCCAGCATTTTCCTCTTTACCTACACAGCAACTCCACTATTCTGATTATGCATTAAGTGCAACAGGAGCACAGTCCACTGCCAACGCTATTTGTAGGCTTCCTTCCTCCTGGAGCAGTGAGATGCTCAGACCAGCATGCAGCTCTGGCTCCTACAACACACTCTTCTTTGAACAGTATCTGTTACACAAAGGGACTCTGCAAAACGGTGGTACTGAAGACCTAAACCCAAACACAGACCATCACCCCACCCCTGAAGCCTCCATCCTGTATAAAGCCCTTGAAATCTTGGCCTCAGAGGAGTAAATATTTTGGGACACTGACTTCAGCAGCGATGGGATTTCTCTCTTTGCTCTTTCTTTATTATTAACTGAAAGAGTGAATTAAAAATACACAGTATTTGGAGGAATTATCTCCAGCAGAAAACATAGTGCTTGAGTTACTCACCTTTTAACCAGAGACCCTCCCAACCTGCTGTAGACACCAGTTCCCTCTGTTCTAGGAGTGATGTTAATCACACATTCATCACTGCATATTGACAACATAAATGCTGACTTGTGCAAACAGTGTTAGAGAAAATGGTGTTCTTGCTGCAGAAGTGAATTACGCAGCCTTTCAAGCTTTCTACGTGTCTCAGTTTTATGTAAACTCTAATTTCTAAGCCTTTGTTCTGCCTTTAAAGGTCACAGAGTTGAAAGCCTTGAAGCATAGCATGTGTTCTCACTGGTATTAAAATACTGTTTACTAGATCTTGCATACAAATGTAAAGAAGCCTCCTGTGCTAATAAGAGATGATTTATCAGATGACATGGTTCCAAATTATCAACATGTGGAATGAAAAATCTGATCTGAATCACACAATGTGATTCCTTTTGGGTGTTCATCACAGTGAAGTCTCCATGCTGACATGCAATCACACTGACTTCTGATGACACCATATTTGACTGATTAAACTCTTAATCCTGCCAGTGCTCAACTTCAGGAATACAAGTGGCCTTTTTAGATGCGAGCATATAATTGCACATTTGCAAGATCAGGATTTCATATTCAAATTGCAAAACTGCATCTTCCCTTTGTCTGTGTAAGGCCAACTGCAGCGCTCCAAATGCTAAACAACTACCGTAGAGTTGGACAGTATTTTTAGCATCTCTATGGTGCACTTCTATCTTTAGCTGCTCTGTTCACAAACAATCCCACAGGACACTGCATAGCTAACATAGCTCAGGCTCTTCACCACATTCAACTTTTCTTCCAAAATACAGTGAAAGCAGACCAGACAAGAGGCCAGTTTAAGACCTGCCAGAGTTTCCTCAGGTGCACTGTTCTGAGCAGAGCTCTGTCAAAACGTACTAAAACATTACAACATCAGAGTGCTCTGCTTTGGAGTGGTGGTGGAGCTTGCTGTGACTTCCTCCAGGGAAAATACAGCTCTATGCTCCAAGTTTGCACTGTGCAGATACATCAAGTAGGACAGCGAAGGATTTCTGCTTGTTGTTTCCTAGCAGGACGTGCCCATGGGTTCATGGCAAATTTCTGGTCAAAGCTTAACCCCACAAGAGAAGTTAATAATTGAACTTGCCAACTCATCACAATTTCTAAACCCAACTGCATCTTGTTTTCACAAAGAGGCATATTAAACCACTGAGCTATTTTATTAGACTGATGCTCATGTAACAAAAACATGTGTTAGCTCTTGAGTGCCAAGTAGCATCCTGGAGGGTTACCAAACCCTGTTACAGATTTTGTAGCCAGACTGCAGTTATAACAGAGGAGGTAGCTTTGAACACACAGAAGGTAGCATGCTGCTTGCTTCGGGTATACTTTATGTGGTCTATGTAACAAACTCTAGGAAGGTGAGGTACTGCTGGGTAAAAAAGAGCTTCAAACTTACTGCTAACTGCAGTGGGATTATCTTGCAGAAGCCTCCCAGATGGCTGGGGCATGGCCCCAAGCTTGCTCTTTCACTCCCTAGAGCAACTTTTGAAAATGGCACCAGCACCACCAGTTCCAACTTTCAGCTTCTTAAAGCAGCTGGGTCAGATCTGAGAGCATAGGAAACGTTTTCAGAGTTATCTGTATGAGGTATTTCAAAACTACAGGTTTACCACAAAGAAACTCATCATGGCAATGGCAGTATGAAACAGACGAGTGACCTTTGAAGCACCAAACCTGAAATACTTTCCAAGCTGAGCCAGAGCTGCATATGGAGGCAACAGCCTCAAATGTTTTGATTTACAGAGGGAGTACAGATGGAATCCCATACATCCTGCTAATGGTGAAGAGAATTATGTAAAGGAACTATTTCTTTCATTAAGTGCCTTAGCTGAGGTTTGCAGATGAGCCTAGACACTTGTCACCAATTTAATTTCAAGGGGACAAGATAACCTGAAAGACCTTAAAAACCTTAGACCTCATGAGTGTTTGACAAATGGGCTCTTCATTTCCCATTTACACTTACCTTCTCTCACATGATGACTGTAGTGTTATCAAACTCTTCTAATGCTAATGGGACTTTCCTAACCAAGTGTGCTCGTTACCTTCCTCTACTCTACCAGAGGTATCTGGGAGATGTGAGAACTGAGGAAACAGCATCAGGGCTAGGACTGATGCTGTTGCTTGACTCTGCAGCAGCACCAAACCAAGTGTGCTGGTTTGAACTGATTGGAAGATTTGAATGAGAAATTAGACTATAGGCTGAGAAAGGAAAGCACTGATCATGCTACTTCACTCAGCTTTACTGAAGAAAAAAAAAATGTTTATGAGTTATAACCCAAACAGATAAGTCAGACCACTTTGGGCTGTGGCTGCTACTGCATGGCTCTTTCTCCCTGCTTTTCTTAGTTGGATCTGAATAATTTTACTAACTTCTTTCCTGCTGCTAATCTCCCTGGCCCATCTACCTTCCCCTATCTGCTGCATAAGACAGATGGTGAGATAAGACTGGGGAGGGGGAAAGATGGTAGGGGTGGTTAAAAACCCTGTTAGGGATTTTGGTCTCTGGGAGGGCTGTGGTGTTTCTGTATTACCTTTTCACTGTATATATCTGTATGTATCTGTTATACATTGTAAATATCTGCTTGTATATTGTGCAAAGCTGTAAATATAAAGCTTCATTTATTAACTTCCAGCCGACTGAGTTCTAGCCTGGGTTATTTCAAAGTGTGTGGGGGGGAAGTGCCAAACCACCACACCAAGGCTGAGATGCACAGGAGGCAGTGGCCAGGCAGCAGCACATACTGTTCATCATTCAAAGTGTTTGCATTATGCAACACAAGCATCAGGTTAAGGAGACAAAGGGAAAAACTCTGCTTTTTCTGAGTTCTTTCTTAGAGAATTCATTTTTTTAAGCGAGTAGAGGCTTCTCCTCCACCCAGGATGTGAGGCTGACATTCTGAGCTATGGTACTCATCCTATTACGGGTTCCTCAGATGAAAATCTCGTGTTGAAAGACTTGGCCTTTTCTAAGAAGTAATGATATTACAGGAAAACTCAGTGCATACTTTTGGACACCAACAGTACATTATCCTTCCATTTTGTAATACAGACACAATGTCTGCAGTTGAGCAAACACATTCTTGAAAGGTCAGAACACTTAAACTACATGTAGTACCTAGTTTTGGACCAAAACGCCTGTGCCTTTTAGTGATGGCATTTCAGCTTACCCAGAAGAGTTACACTATTTCCCAAAAAAGTTTTAAATTCCAAGACCATGCTTCTCTTCCAGCCTTGGAAAGTGAAGGCAGAACTCTTTTTTTTTTTTTTTTTTTTTTTTTTCTGTATGAGCTTCTCGCAGATCTGGAGTGCAGTGATTTGTCAAGAGCACAGCCATTCCTCCTCAGAGGGCTTCAGCCACCAGCAGAGGTGCAGAGGGGGATGCCCTGCCTACCTTTGAGAAGAAGGGACTGCAGGAACCCAATTTGCTTGGCTAGCAGCCCTTGGTGGGTCACTGCTCAGGAAAGCCACACATAACCATTCACACCAAACTTTGCAAACCTGCAAGAACTACAAAATTTCCAAAAATGCAGAGCTGGATTGCTCTTCATCTTTTTGGTGAAAGAGTGGGAGGAACTTCCTCTTCCAGTTGCAGTAGCATGGTCTAGTGAGGGTGTAACTGCTGTAACGATCAGGAAACGAGTGGCATGTCCGGGTGGCACTGTGCAGCATTACTGGGGAGTCAGAACAACTCTGCAAACTGGACACAGAGGTTTGGTTTTGCTGGAGATGCTCTAATCTGTCACTAAACACAGTATTGTGTCCACCCTCAAGTTTCAGGATGTTCAGAGGATTGAAGGAACTCCAGTTTAATCTCAGCCTAAAACAGAGAGCTTCACTTTGTTTCAACACAGCTGCTTGAGATCACTTCATCATTTCAGACTATTTTCCTGGGGCTCAGATGTCCCAAAGCCAAGGCTGCACTGAGCTAGCTGTGAGTGCACTAATGAGTGCAGGTAAGCACTGTGTTCATGTGGCCCACTATGCTGGGCCATGATTCAACCTCAAGGATACTGTGCCCAGGTAGGCTCAGCAATCTCAAACTGAATTGCACTGAGAGAGTGTCATCCTTAGTCTATTCAGTGCCAGTGAACAGAGACAGCTTAGGCATGGTAAGATAACGATCCTCTACAGTAAATGAAAGCCCCTTATGTGGAAGTTGCTGAACTCCAGCTGCAAAGCACTAACTGCAAATGCAGTGGAAATTGAAATATGTTAGTTACCAAAAAAAATGGTTAAGGGCAACCATTTTATTTCATATTGGTGCAGAGGCTGTCTTCTGGGTTAAGGTACCTTGCTTTGTAGAAGGGAATACAACTCCTTCAAATGGATTGACTTGAGGACTTGCAAGTGCCAATCATGGCTGCAACCCCTCACCCCCATCCTTACCACTGTGCAAAGCTCCTGCCAGCCTAGCTTGGGTCCTTCCTTGACAGTATTTCCAGCATGTGTCATGAGCTCTGATATGCACTTCACAACTTACCCTTCCCAAGTTCCCAACGGCTTTGCAACCTCCCTTTTGAATTACATTTTCAGTAGAGTCCTTCCTAGAGCCCACCAGCGCCCCTGGTAGCACAGTGCAGTGTGGCAGGTACCCAGGCCAGCACACCTCACCTCAGACTGTGCTTGCTTTGGAGGAAGAGAGCTCCAGTCCTTCAAAACCAGACTGGTTTCTATTGAGGCTGTTTGCGGGGACTGCGGAGAAACTGTAGCTGGTTTCCTTAGGCTTCAAGTCACTAGATGTGCCAGGCAAGGTATAGGAAACGGGCAGGAAACTTCAACCTTATGTAACACAGCAATTCCTCCCCCCCCCTCTATGCCACTTCTGAGCAGCACACCAAGACCTGACTTTGCACTTTTTAAGTGCAGCCCTTCTTATACAAACATTTGAGTCAGATCTGGAGGCAGAAACAAATAAAAAGCCAAACACGTTGCCTTTTTTTTTTCTAAGAAAGACTGACACCCTGTTTTATACCTCTTTGCACTCAAATCTCAAACACCCTGTGCATTTTTATCTGCATGGATTTTGTAACATGAATAAAAATTTTAAAACTCAACCTATTTTTCACGCCGCTTGGTACTGGTGTGAAGACTGCTAAAGAACTGAATATTCTTGGAGCTCTGCACGGCCCTGAGAGGTGCTGATGCACACAAAAGGTGTACTATGATTAAGCACATGAGTCAGGAGGTTTCAGCTGTTGTATTTCTCCCTCTCCCTTTTACAGTCATCTTAATTTTGTTCCATTAAAAAATTCAAGGCAGAAAATCAGCAAAGACCTCATCCTTCACCTTGCTTCTCTGTGCAATCATTTAGGCATGGATGTAAAGTAGGACTTTTCTAACCTGGCCACATTTTCTGTTCACTTTATCCAAGTGCAAATTAAGTGCAATAAGAAGTAAGAAAGCGGAATCAGATATAGCTTACATCTTTTTAATAAACCCACCCCTCTTTTCCTCTTAAACGCCTTAAGTTAAATGCTGTTTTCCTCTTTTGCTTCCCTGCTAGTTACAGAGAAAGATAAATTTCTAGTCTGTCTTTAAAGGAAAAATTCACCACAATTTATCAGTCTTCAAAAACAAACAAACAAACCAACCAACCTCTTTCTTTCTGGCTTATTTCTTCAACAAGAGCTGTCTCACCTTTCTGTGGTTTCTATCTGCTGCCAAGAAAACCTACCTTATTCTATCATTGGAGTCCTAACTGATCATCCAGCATCTTCCAGATCACACCATCTGTACTGCTGATAATTTTTGAAAAATCAAGTCTGGAGTATATTTTATCATGACCAATTAGGAACTTTCTCACAGTATCAAACCTAATTTGAAGTACTTGGTGTTAGTACACAAGACATTAAAAACAATGGAGGGGTGATGTTGGGGTAGAATTTAAGAAAATTCTTTCCTTCAGCAGCACACTCTGTGTTTCCTTACGTGGTGTCTCCTAATTTTGGCAAGACAAATAAACCTGTTCTGGAACAAGACGGACACTGAACCAGAAGTGTCAATACGAGTAACTCCCTGGAAATGAACTTTGCTCATTTAGGATGCAGTGTTTCTAATGTGGTACATGAAACTGAGCAATGGGGAAAGGGCTTCCGGAGGCGTCTGCAAAGGAGCTGCACCAGCAGTGAAGTCCAAGGCCTGATTCCTCAGCCCAGCAAAGAAAGCCTGATTCTCTGCAAGACCTGCAGCATGAGCTGATCAAGACATCACTGCCACTACATTCGTTCACCAAGTAGTTGGGCAAGATGAGATTTTTCTCCTTGCTAACAAGCCTGCTTCCAGAGCAGCACAGGTGACACAGCACCCACTGGGACAGGACTCAGCTGGGAGGGTGCCTCTGGCAGCCCTTATACAAGGACTCTGACACCACCAGCCCATTGGGACAGCCTATTTAACTATGCCAGAAGGGAGCTGCAACAGGATTCCTAGACAGCTCTGGATGTCTCATGGCCACATGCTAGTTTTGGGGCTCTAAGAGAGGTTGAACTACCTTTTTCCTTTTTTTTTTTTTCCCTAAAATGTGCAGAAGCTCATAGATTGAATGGAAAGGATGGAGAATTAACCCCAAGTACATTTCCTTGACTTACTATTGGTTTATGTTTCATTCTAAGGGTAATCCAAGAACAAGGAGAAACTTTCATTACACCTTAAAAATGTGTTTACCTCCACATAAGAGGGCAGCAGCAACCTCCTCCAGAATGTGCTTCTGAAGCATGTGGCTGTCAGACAGCTAAATATTTTTTACAGAACCCTGATCCATTAACTAGCTGAACCATCAGATAGGCACATGAGAAGAGCAAACCACCCCAGGAAGAGCTGCTGTCTTTCCATGCTGAACAAAAAGCTATTTACAGTAAGTAATGCTGCTTTGCTTCCAACGCATCTGCACACAACTTTCCACCTTGGTTCCTGACACAGATTTAAAGAAACAAAAACTGCCTTTTTCTATGTTTACTTGTTCCTGGGTGCTCCTCATGCAGATGTCCTTGCAGGACCCATTTTGCCACATTCCAGTGCCAACTGCAAATCTGACTTGGTCCAGGCTTGTCACTGCTGCATGCATCAAACACATTTCTGTTTCAGTATCTTGGTAATATCTTATTTAAATAAAAGCAGAACTTGGTCTTTTCCTCTCTGAAATCTGTCTTCATTATATTCTCTATTCAGGACAATCTCTGGCCTGTTTTATGACTGGATCTGAGCTGATGAAACAACTAGAGACTTTTCTGCTGATTTCAGTGGGGCTTGCTCTGCATATCTACTGACAGTTGGCTCTTGTGAGAAGGAAATGATCCCCACATCGTTCATAATGACACCAGCACTTGTTCTCACCTTCTGCATACCTGTGCATATAAAGAGATTTTATTGTTTCTGCACACTCCCCCTATACGACTTGCTTCAAACCCCATGTGCAATACAAGTAACTGCACCAAATGGAAGAGAAATTATGTGTCTATAAACATTTATAATTCCAAAGCCTTAGACAACAATTGAGATAAACGCAGCACCAACTGCAGTACAAGCTGTGCTGTGCAATTCAAAGGGGGCCCTGAAGGTGCAATTTGCATTTAATGGTTTTGCCTGTTAGTTCAAGCTTTAGGTGAAACAGGTTAAAAACAATCCCTCAATGGACAGATGGATTGAGCCGAAGGTGAAGTCATCCACATTCCTACTTGGTGCTGGAAGAACCACACTTGCTTCACAGGTGAGGTGACGCTGGGTGCTCTGATAAAGATTGAACTTCTGTCCTTTTGCTTTTTGAAAAATAGATCAATCCCCCTCAGTTTAAGTAAGGTCACGAAAGAACTCCTTACAACGGCAAATATGTGTGCAATGTTTTCCCCAACAGCACTGGGCTGTATAAATGGGCTGCTCTGATTTACAACTGAGGTGTTTAAAATCAGGCAATCTAATTATCGACTTGATAGTCCACAACAGCTGCAGTCAGCAAAATTTAAAAGATGCAAAATATTGACAAGATCAGACAAATACATAAGGAGGGAGTTATTAAGATGCAAATTGCCTGCCTTCTGGTATTCCAGTGGTGTACAGCACAGGACCCCAGAGTCTGCATCTAAGCCTCAGCCTCCTTCTAACTCTGTGCTGGTTATGAGTGGGAAACAGAGCTGGGGAAAATGAATGGGCAGAGCTGTCGCAGGCCAGCACACACCATGGGGGCCTGATGACTGCATGGGACTGAAGGCATCTGATGTATGGAACAGGCAGCCCCAATCTTCACGGGGTTTCAGAAAGGCCCTGGATGCAGAGGGATGCCCAACAGCAGTCCAGGCCATGCCTTTTTTCAGAGACCAGCCAGAAATTGAAACTCTTCACAATTTAGTGAAACTTGACATCGACATTCATGAGAGGCACCACATAAATATTTAATCATTAAAAAGTCCAAAGGAAGGATGTAATGGACATCATCTCTACCCAACCTGCTCCAATGCTTGGCCTTGGCCTTAAGAAGAGAAAGCCTAGTGCCTTGCTGTGGTCTGAGAAGTCCTAGCTGGAAGGTGAAAGAGGGTAGCATTACACACCATGTAATTCCCTCCTTTCTCATCTCTGCTCCCAACTTTTTCTTCTTATTTAAATAGCCTTATGATCATGAGGACTGTCTAGTATGTGCTTATTACTTCACGTTGCAGACACATTCTTCTAAGTCTGAGGGCTGCATATATGTCTAGATGTCTATAATAGAACAAGTAAAGTAACACCATTCCCAGCTGCAGGCTGGATGATCTAAGCCCTCAACAAGAGGAAACTTTGATGGATATGATAATTTTATGCAATGCATTTCAATCATGCTAATATTGCTGTAACAGTCTCTAAATAGTAAATATATAGACGGTGACACCCAATTAACAGGCAAATACTGAGGGGGAGGCTAAATGCTAATTTTATGTTGGCATTTAGCCTAAGAATTTCATTATGCCATCTTCTATTTTAAACTGTAGCCAGCCCACCTTGTGATGTGCTGCTGTGTGTTCTTAGTATTATGTGAATTGTGGTAATTCCTTCCAAATCAGGCAGCGCCAGAACCCTGATGCCAGATACATGCCCAAAACCAGAAGAAAAGATGGTGCCTCCCCCGAGAGCTTGCAGAACTCTGAAGCTAAGCTTTATCAACACTTGGAAGGGAGATCTGGTGCAGAGCATTGAAGAGATGGTTCAGACATAGATGTCGTGCACTTGGTGCTCCTGAAAATGCATCATGAGAAAAAGGTCACTGCAGAGATACAACCTCCACCAAATATTGGCCCTTTTCAGTACCTGGTTAAGAGTGCCCATAGCCAGTGTGGAGTCAGGCAGCCAAAAGGCCCCTGGCCATTAGTGAGCAGCACTGACACAATGCCAGTTCCTTTTCCCATCGTTCAGATAATAAAATCCAAAATAGATGGAGTTTAACACACACCATAACAGCAAACGTACAGAAACAAACTGAAAAACACTACAGTATACCTGAAGCTACAGCCAGGACTGTGGTAAAGCTGTGCTGAATTTGTAGAGAAATTAGATGCCTCGTTAACTGTGGATAGATGCACAACTGTCCAAATTTAAACTTCCTCTTTTCCCCAGCTCACCACAGTCATTACAAATCAGGCAGCTGAATGAAAGCTGAAAAAGCACTTGAAGCTCAGCAGTTTTGCTGCAGTGACTCCAATAATAAATGAAGGAAGAGGGGTGGCTGCACTGATAATCTTTATATCAAAAACACATTTTCTGCAAAGTAACCTACTATTGTTCCTATGTAAAGTACATCATGCTGCTAGCAGAGAACAAACTGTCCTGCACTTTATAGATAATAATTTTATTACAGATTGCCCCGATTGTAGCTCAAAACCCAAATGTTTTATGCATCCTTTCTTTTTAATAAATGCAGAAGATACACAACATGGCTGGATTGTGCCATGCTGCTCTAGACACTGGTTTAAAATGCAGTGTTGGAGGCACATTTATACTGTGCTGTATCACACATAAATTATTAACCAAAGTTAAAGAATGAAAGCAGAGCAAAGCTTCATCTGTCCAACTAAACTCAGCTCCTGGAGCATGCTGAGCACCATGCCCCTGTTCCCAAGTCAAATGGGCTGGAGGCAGTGCAGTACCTGGAAGCCCTGGTCCTTAAGGCATTTCTTCCCGGTCCTCCCATCTTTCTCCCTGAAGCAATTAAAAAAACCCTGCAGGCTTCTTGGCAAGCCAATTTTTTTCCTCTTCTCTCACTCCCTCCAAAACAACAATGGCCAGGTGGGGTTTAGGTTTTTAAGTGCTAGGTCTCATTCCTAAAGCTAAAAATGTTTGGATAGATGTGAGCAGCCTTGACCATGTGCAGGAACATCTAGCCCGTTGCTTATCAGTCAATTTGGCTTCACACCAAGAGTAACACACTGCTATAAAGGGCCAACACAGTGTGAAAAAGAAGCTGTTCTACAGCTACACTCCGTTAATTCTGGTTGAACTGACGTTCTCCTAGGACAGCAGCTCAAGACACGTTTAGACTATTGTGCTAAGTGTGGCAGAGAATGGAGCAGCAGGCTGGTTTCTCTCTCATCACTGAACAAGAAGCACAGAACTCAGCAACAACAACAACTAACCAACACACACAAAAAAAACCCCAAGCCAAACAAACAAACCACCTCCCAAAAAAACCAAACCAAAACAAAAAACCACACGAAATATCCAACGAAACAAAAAAAAATCTCAAAAATCAAAGGTGAGACAAACTCTCACAGCATCATCTTTCATCGGAATAACAAATCCGGTTTTAAACAAAAATCCCCACCACCACAGCAGGGAAAAATACACTGACAAGTCAGAAATGCCAGAGTCGCTACACTTACAGTAATTGTCCTTCAGAAGAAGAGCCCTCTAGTTATGTGCAATGACATCGCCTGCCAGCCCCAGGCTGCCCGCTCGGCGCAGGAAGGAAGCAGCCACACATCTCTTTAAGAGCCATTTCCTCTCTGCTCTATTAATTTCGGAGATTAAGCAAGCCACTCCTTTGTGGCACAACAGAGCAAGATAGAGCCATTGTGTTTGCACAGAGTCCTGCACACTGTTTTTCTACTTTTGATCGGGGGATGTCTTAGCATTTTATTCTCAGATGAAAAGCCAAAAAACTTCTCGCAGCCCGAAAGCTGCTCTCCCCCTGCCCTCCCCCCGATTCTTAAACCACAATTTCAGCACATCAGAGGCCAGCAGCCCCATTCCTCTCCCCCATCACTAATGAGGATTTCAGTGTCTCACTGACACAGTTCAGGATGGGGGAAAAAAAAATCTCAAGTCACATCAGATGGGGAATTCTCTTTTCAAGGCCTCTGAATCAACAGGACTTAATTTTTTTTTTTTTGGCCTGGACACACACATCCCACCCTCCTGTCCACAGTGCTGAAGCTGAGCACTAAATTTACTATTTACACACACACCCACACCTCCCCCCCCTTTCTTTTCTTCTTTTCAACATTTATACATCCTTTTTGCTCTTTCGCCTTCACAACAGAAAATCCCTTCAACTTGTACCAGATGCCTGATGACCTTTAGTAATACAGAGGCCATCACTTTTCCCTTTCAAAGACTATCACCATATCTGATGCTGGAGCCTGGGAATATACAAGCTACCCAAGTGGCCACCAGAGCCTCAGCTGGTCCCAAAGTTTTTTTTAAGGAAGAAGAAAGAAGCAGGAGAAGCTTTAACCAACAGCAGAGCAAGTTGGAATCCCCACTCCTGAGCCTGGGCTTTCAACAATTTCCTTCTCAAGCTCATGTAGATGATTTCTCTTCAATTTCCTATATTTCTCTCCAGACGGTTAAGCAAACCAGGTTGGAAATACAGGACCTTTTTGGAGTCAGCTGCCACAGAAAATGCCACTTGGTGGGGGCACACAAAGCTGCAGGATCCTGAGACTAGTTCACATTTTTTTACAATGTGTAAACACTGCCGATGGACAATAGAAATGCCATCAGCAGTGGATGGGTCTGTTTAGAAGGAGAAGAAGGAAAAAGATAACACAGGCTCAGAGTTTCGAAGCATCAGAAGCAGCAGCAGAAAGAGTGATCAGCTGCCTGGAGCAGAAGCACATGGGCCAGAACAGTAATTCTACTGTACCTGCCCTTGCAACACGGAGTCGGTAACACAAAACCCATCCAGATAAAACAGTTTGCCTATTCAGCAGCTTTCTTTTCATGAGCTGCCTTATCTTTGCAGGCTGCCCCCTTCTCTCCCCCTGCCTTTCTAGTTGCCAACTGAAAACTTGAGAAAGAAAAGGAGAAAGGAGTTGTTCAGACAAAGGCCTGATTCTCTGCAAGAGCAGGGCAGGCACATCAGAACTCAGTCACCGTGTTCCGGGCATGGTGCTGGCAAGTTACTCTGCCGGTAGCTGTAGGAGTCTGCTCCCCAGGCTCCACTTCAGGTTTCACGAGTGTGCAGTAACAAGGAAGGAGGGAGATGCAGCTTCTGCTGCTTCGGTGCCTGCCTCCTGGCTGTGCTTCTGGCCAGCACTGCTAGCTGGGTATTTACCATCTCTGCACCTTCTTCCAGCAGCTCCTCCATCACCTCATAGGGAGCGCATTCCTTGCCTGTTACCAAAGGAAACCTCAACCCCTCCCAGAGATTTTTATTCTGAGGCAGCCCCTTGCAAAAGCTTTTTTTTTTTTTTCTCTACTAAAGAGAGATGCTTTCTGAGATACGATTGTAAATCATCAGTTCATATTGCAGAGGTGACTCAACAGCATTTAGATGCCAACATGTAGTTACTTCTGGATGGTGCAGGATGTGATTCAGCAGCTACAGGCAAGCAGCAGTGTATCCCCTGCATCCCCTCTAGACTCCTCTCTTTTTTTTTTCTTAATAAATTGAACTAAAATTCACTTTAGTAATTTTTGCGCTTTTTTTTTTTTTTAATTACACTCACTACTGATCTAACATAACACACACTTTACCCCTCTTCTCCAGCATTCAGAAGAACATTTGAATCACAGTCTTGCACACATCAGTAACTAAATAAATCCTGCACTTGGCATCACATCAACCTTAGCCTCTTATCTTCCTTCCTCATATCATTAAAATTTCACCCAAAATGCAGCCCACATCACAGCTGTCTTCGCATCAGCTGGAAGCAGCTTCCATACCGCTCTGTCCTGTCACGACCACGTCAGCTGTCTCTGCCCATTTGGTCCCTGCTCCATCGGCAGAGCTTGGGAGACTATCATCTTCCAGCCATACACACGGGCTGCTGGGGAAGGGCAGAGATAAGGGGATTGCAAAACACAGGTGGGATATCTATTTTTCCCCATGAGGTACAGAAGGTACCTCTACACCTGGGCAAGCAGAAGCCTCAGCTGGCAGCAGTGACGTAGAGAGTGCACAAGGATGCCGGTGGGGCCGTGCCCAGTGCCTGGGTGTGCTGCTCAGCCTTTTCTCTGGAGCAACCTTGGGTGTCTTCACGGAAATGCATGGAAACTTTACGTAGTGCTTTCCATCAACACTAGCCAGGCGAAGCAAACTACCTGAGCTGTCTTCGAGGATCTAACACACAGGATTTATTAGTTTTAATATTATTTTTAAAATTCTACCCTGATCATAAACTCAGGGGCTTTGAGTCACTCAAGAAAGAGACAGTTTTTTTCCAAATGCAATTTTGGAGATTAGAAGCCTAGAATAAGTGATAATATTAAAATAATCAGTCAAAGCAGTCACCTCTACCACACAGCTCTTCACTCACATCTTCTATAAAGGCAAATCTTGTTCTTGTACTGTTAAACCCAACCAAGGAAAAAAGCATGCTCTTCCCCACCTACTTCACCAAGGGATTGTCTGAGATGTCTCTCCACAAGGTTATCCTTGTGTCTGGGTGTAGCCTGAGGTGTGTCTCCTTGGTCTGGACCACGACTTTGCATTAGAGAAAAATATCATCCTTATTGGAAGGTGTTTTGACTCTTAGTTCAGGGAAACAGCTACCCACACCATACTGACACCTTCACTGCACAATTCTGCAGTGTGAACTTAAGCTGTTTGTACAGGAGGACTTCTTTCTGAAGTATCATAGCGGCCAATTAGCTTCCATTTAAACTGGTTCCTAGCAGAGGTTAAATATGAAAAGGAGTGGTTTAACTGGCCTATGGAAACTACAGCATGTAGCAGCTGATAATTAGTACACCTTTCTTGGTCAGACAGGATCTGAGCCCTCCTAATTTAAATTTTGTCTTGAACACAAAGAGCTTACAAAGAGTGTTAAATCTCAGCTCTTAAACGCAATAGTTACCTTCAAACAGAGTGAAAGCAAAACACAACTGAAATGAACTGCATAAACATTGCTCAGCACTCTATGGAGGCTTAAAGTTAAAAAAAAAAAAAAACCAACAAAAAACAAACAAACAAAAAGGGGAAAAAATTTCAATTCATCCTTCAAAATTTGGTAGCTCAGAAAAATTTAGTCACTTCTTGCAGAAAGAGGTGTCCTTCTTGTTCTCCACAAGAAACAAAAACTGACACAAGGAATTACAGTGCCTGCTTTAAAAATTACAGTGGCAAGCTGAAAAATTGTTCAACTCTAAGGAGACTGTAAAGCAAAGGGGAAACTCCCGAGGAAAACTGAGATTAAGGTTTCTTAATCTCACACTGAAGGGCTGTAAACGTGCAGGCTCAATACCTCACAGCCCCTTTTGAGTAAATAAAGGTTTAAAAATGCTCTTTCTTTAGCGTGACTGAATTCCTTTCCAGTGTGACCTCAACATGCCATTCCTCTATCTTTATCTGCCGACACAGCAGAGCTGCTGACCTTTCACCACTGCCCTGCGCAATCAATAAACAGCCGACAAAGGATCTCCACCGACAAGTTTCTCCTTGGCTCTCCGCACCACCAAGCTCCCCCTTCCCTAACTTTTCCTCGGGCCCTCGGCTGTGCGTCACTCTGACTTCACAAACAACACAGGGCTCACCAAGATGTTCTCCTGGGCATTCCCTCTCTAAACACATTAAACCTGTAAGTGGTTTTGCTGTTGTCTAGGGTACCATAAACTACAGAAGAGCTCTCCTTTGTGCTAAGCACTGCCTGATGACTTCTAAACTCACATAACTTAAATACACACAAGCCGTTGGACAGGTAGGTAATTATTTTAGGGGGGGGAATCTTCTTAAACACTTGCCCAAACACCAATTGGCAAGGCCTTGTCTTAAAGACCTTAATTAAATAGAAAACATACAAACAAAAAACCCCATCACAGTGCATTTACAGATGCCTGGAATAAGAAAGGTCAGGAGATTCAGGTGGTATTACTGATGCCTTTCAGGTGATTTCCACTGCTATGAATTCAGTGGTAGTGTTACCTGACAAGAAAAAGGATCCGATACAGCATTTCTAGGCAACATGATTTAAGAAAGCACTACATACTTTTTGACTCAAACAGATCTGCATTTTAAGGGGAATAAATAAAGTGTTTTAATAGGGTACAGAAAAATAAACAGTCAATCCCTGCAGTGCTTACAGCAAACATACTGAAGCATTGATCAAGATCTAAAGAGCCAAAAGAATGAAAACTATTAGGGATCAGCCATAAGCAGAAATTAAACTAATTAGTCCATAGAGTCTTTATCACATTGAATGAATGCAAAGGTAAAGCAAAGGTGCAAGTATTGAAAAGGAACTCAAGATTATTAAAACTGAAAGAATTAACAGGTTAAAGACCTTATTCACAGAACATCTGAAATGTTTAACAGAGACGGAGTTTCCCTCTATTTATAAATACAGGTATCAACCTTCCTTAGTGCACATGTATTTTTATGTGTATAAAATCTAAGGAACGCTTGCAATGCCCCTTAAAACGTTAATAATATTTCCTGGAGCAAGATAGCTGAAATCAAAATTCAATAAGCCTGCTAAAATCTGTTTGAAATACCTTCTTCTATGCTGTACATATGCCAGGAGTCTGATTTATTTTTTCTCTCCCCACCATTAAAAAAAATAGTTAGCATGATTACAACTGTGTTTGGAATTCTTCTGTTAAATTAATAACATAAACCAGTACCCAGTGGGGCATAATATGACATTCTCTTATACAGATTTTTTTTTTTCAATCCCTCTAACTTGAAAGTATGTTCACCATGCAGTTTTAGGAGGCACTAATGACAAAGATTAGCTCTTCATAGGGCAGTGGCATCAGAAGTTTAGGAAAAGGGATCAAGTGATTGACCTATTCATTACAGAAGTGTTTGCATTATTACCTGCACAGCAGTGAGCTGTAGCAGCTCTCATTTCTTTATTATTACTATAAACAAGCAAGCATGGTTCAAACTGCAGTATTTAACATACTGCACTGAAGGATCAATGCAATATTCCACTGAATTTAAACTTCAGGCAGACAAGAGCTATTGGACCCTTGGTCTTTCTCATTTAGTCCAGACCTTATAGTCTGATCCTCCAACTAAGATTTCATAGGCAGGAGCCCTTGAATTTCATGAGCACTTGGGCAACTTTCATCTATTATTAGGGTGCTACAGCTGCTGAGGCTCCCTGCAAGCAGAGGAGAGTCACCTGCACCAAGCCCCGTGTATTTCTGAGGCATCTGCTAATAACTTGGTGAAGCGCAAGAACATATTATCCAGATTTCAACGTTACAGATGTTTCCCAGTGTGAGAGTGGGAATCTAACCTCCTATTTGGAACTGCTTACATAAACTGACACAAGTTTCCAGCCATGAGTGTCTGCATCCAGGCCCAGGAAAGAGGTTTCCAGAAAAGCTGGGCATCTCTCCTGGCTGGTTTTGCTAGTGCAGTTCAGACATCAAGGGAGGACGCTGGGTCAGGAAGGGAAGTGGTGTGACTCCACCAGATGAGGCAGCGATGAAACCAGGAGCCCTTGGCTACCAGCCACAATCCTTGCTTGACTCATGCTGTATCTGAAGCTGCATCACTCCACCATGCTGTGTGGTCCCTGTGCTCTGATGAGGGGGATGAGCTCCGACCGGTGGAAGAAAACGCAAGCCCACCTTCCCTTGTTTTTTGCTCCTGTAGCATGCAGAATGCCCTTGAAATCCCAGCACTCTACAGGTCAAAGCTATGTGGGAATATCTGAACTGTGCTAGGCTTTCAGGTTTCCTTTTTTTCCCCCCTCCTCTTTTAATCTGGATGGAATGAATTGTAAGTGGTGCTTAGGAAGAAAATAAAAATGCAGAGCTGGAGAAGTGCCATAAGTAGGTATATTAATAAACAGGCTCATAATTTCTTATCTTTGATGGTATTCAGTACTACTTTAAATATTCTCAAAAGAATCACAAAAATACAGAAGGTCCTATATAAAATTCCCAATGAAGCAACTTAATGCTAAATTAAAGTTGAAACTAGGTAAGCTCAACTCTTGGGATCTGGGGTATTTTCAAAGACTAAAATAGAATCAACAGTACCCAAGAACACCGTATGTTTTTCAGAGTTTTAAGTATGTATATCCTAAATGAAAGAGAGCAGGTTTAGCTCGTTCTTACAGCTTAGCAGGAAACAATTTAATTTCCAAGCCAATTGTATGTTGGTGGCTGGCAACAATGGTTTTAATTTTAGAAAGAGAATGGAAAAATAGTTGTGCATTCCTGAAACACTTCCAGAAATTTTCCTTTGAGAACATGTTCAGTGAAAAGTATACAAACAGGCATTAAACATGAATGTAATTTAATAAACATCCACTCAGCTATATGGTGTGATAAATAGGTAATAAGAATGTAATACAGGCATTTAGCTTTCAGCTTCCGAAGGAGCTGGAAGCTGAAACAATAATACTTTCATTAGACTCTCCTGCCTGGCATCAAGAGCCAATTTCCACCTATTAATATGGATTTCTATTACCTGCCTTGTGAATACTGTTAACCCATTTATCAAACACGAAGCCATACTTTTGTCACTTATTACAAGCAGAAGGGGAGCAGAAGGATCGCTACGCCTTGTAACATTAGAGATCAGATTAAATCATTTGACCTAGAAGATAAAAACATTCTGCTTACATTTAAAATGGGAAAAAAAACTCAGACTAGCCCTGCTCCTATTACAGCTAATAAAACCTCTTGCAGGATCAAATCCTTCCTTTCTGTGTCAGAAAAGAAAACAAACCTCAACGTCCCTTACAACTCCCGCCCCAAAATCACTCAGTCTGCAGACTAACTGTAAACTCGGTGCATGTGTAATTAAACATGCCTCATTGGTTCTCTTGATATGGCAATAGTGGGTAGGAGGAGGTTGATTTAAGTTAAACGACTCAAGTCTTACTGAACATTTGCCCCTTTCTACGTCCTCTAAGCAAAGCATCATTTAACAGAACAACCTCAGCCAAATATCAGGAGCTGAGAATTAAGTGTTTATTATTCAGATTACAGTGGTACCCCAGAACACGCCAGGCAGGCACTTCCACAAGCACAGAGGGAGACGCTGGGACAGATCCTTTTCTTGGCTCCTGATTTACACCATAAGCAAACGTGCCCTGCCAGCACGGAGCTGTGCTGCTGCTCCCCTCCCCTGTGACCAGGGAGACGAATGGAGGGACTAGGGTGCTCTGGCAGAGATGGCAGGCATTCCTCGATTAATCATCTTTGTTGCTAAACACACTAAATGCCCACTTTCCCACAGCGCTGAAGGCTCCTTGTCCTCACACATGGTTCTCAGCCGCAGTGAGCTGCACTCAGCAGCTACTGGGTCCAAATGAGCACTGGCTTTAGCCCACTCGTTATCTCACTCCTCACCTTCCAGCTAGGACATTAAGACCATAAAATTTTTCTCGCTATTCACATTGGATCAGATTATGAAGCACGTCTGCTTCCGTGCCTATGATAAAAGCTCCACCATACCCACCTTGCTCCCTTTCTCTGGACTGATGACCCAAGAGAAATACTTGTATTCCTCCCACTCTTACACATCTCAGCTACAGATGCCAAAAATACTTAAGGCTTTGATCCACAAGGGAGAGAGAGAATCCAGTAAAGCTGCAGAATGTGAGCAAAGTTTCTCAGTTACAGTATTTCAAATTTTCTGGTCTGCAATCAGTGGAGTCATTGAAGATAGGTGAATTCCACTGGGATTGTCTCAGCTTTCCTTTCCTCATTCCCCACTGCTGTAACTCAGCAAACTTAATTCACTTGACTTAAAAAGTTTGGTACTGGTTTACCCCACTTACCTGGATATCCTTGCTCTCAATTTTGTCAAACCACTGAAGTCTCCCTATGTGTTCTTGTGGTGAGATTTCAGTACAAGTTCCACTCCTGTCTTGGCAGAGAGCCCCACAGGCCGTAGTGGACCAGGAGACCTCCAACTCTCTTAGCAAGGAAAGAACATTTCTCTTTTCCTTCTCTGAAATCTCACAGTGACCACTAAATCAGCGAGTTCCTCAGAAGTCACTGAGCAATTGGATGGCTCATTATACTCCTCCATCACATCATTACCATGAGTAATCCTCTATGCAGTACTACAGGTTGCCCGGTCTTACATCCTTTTCAAAGGATTGGAAGAAATAGTGCAGCTTTGTGAAACAGATTTTTAATTCCTCTCATACTCCAGGGTAGTCATTTTATCTGGTATTTTACCTCTGTTGCACACTGTGAGTTCTTCCATACCCATTTCTTTCTCAGTGGTCCTTTAATCCTTTTCTGTTCGTGCTGCAGCTCAGCACAAGGACATGTGTTATTCCTATAAGCCATATACTCAGGAGGTTCTATCAATATGCATGCATGGTGCAAGGAAGAAATGTATTTCTGCTGAAGAAAAATCAGAAGTTGGGGTCAGACTTTTTATCTTTTAGCTAGATTTTGATAAGACATATTAGGAATTCATAGAGCTTTTATCATTTTCAACAGCAAGAGGATTAGACCCTATGCTGACAAGAGCAAGAACACCAATTGTTACAAGAAATATGCACCACACTGAAATACAGTAAAGCACCTGAAAGACATAACATACTGTCTGATAAAAACACTGTGAGCACTTTCATATTCAACCTAGCAGTGACTTGCCGAGTCAGTGCTTCATTTGTCTGCCAGAGCCAAAATGGCAATGTTCTAATGCTCAAAAATGCAACACAAGTGCAAAGGAAAACCATGATTTAAACCATGGCCTCACACAACGGCACAGATTCGAACTACGGATAATATACTGATGCTTAGGCCAGAGGACAGAAAAACAAAGAGTAAAAAATCTTCAATTGTACTCAAAAATTTTATCTAGCAAGCTTGCAATATTGATTAAAACACTTGAGCCTTAATTAAAAAAAAATTAAATGGGGTTTTTTGTTTGTTTTAATTTAAGGAAGGAGAAAGATATGGACTTAACAGTACTAACTTTCCCTCCTGCCTGAAGAAAGACCCCAAAACCATCTCCAATTCATCTTTCTTTCCCCTAAAATATGCAGAGCACTGCAAATATGTTACAAACTAAATGACTTTTTGTACTGAACTTCTAAACCCCTTGACTTTTAATAAGGTTGTGCATCACTTGATTTTAATTACAGATTTTTTTTTTATCCTTTAAATTTGACTAAAAATGATGTGATTTACAAAGCAAACAAGCCAGTTAAACAAAGCTAATTAAATTCACTAGAGAGAGCCTTGCTTTTCCCCTCAGTGAGTGTTTATTTCAGCTCCCAGTGCTCTGATAGCTCCTGACAGCTTGCTGGGACACAAGAAAGAAGTAGGTCAGGGTAAGCCGGAATCAGCAACAGAGGATCCCATTAGACAGGCTTGTAGGGTAATACAGAGATCGAGGAAGTGTGTGATGTAGTGACAGTGTTAGAGACACATAACAAACAGCCTGAGGACAGCCTCCAGCAGAACCGGCACATTTATCTTCTCTGTGTTATAATGACCCCTCCTGCAGCTTATCCACTTCATGATTTCCCCTACAAGAGGTGCTGCATAAAGCTCATGACAAAACCGCACTCCAGACGATGCCGAGCCAGAGGCAGCACTAACAGGGGCTCTCCTCCCACCCAGCCCTTGCCCTTTGGGTTAAGGAGCCTGCCAGCTTCCAGGGGTAGGAAGAATCCGTCTCTCTCTCTTTCTAGCTGGGAATGCAGTGAGGAATCTCACTGCACACCGAGATCAAAGGAGACTGGTTCCTCCCAAACAGCTTCTAAAACATCATACCGGTGATTATGGTTGTGGTGCCTATACTGGATCTGAAAGTACCAAGCACCTCATAGCAACAAAAGCTGCTGTGGCAGCATGGGAACATAGCAAAGGCACATTACAGGCCACCAGACACCTGTGTCTTACTGAGCTGTTGTGTGGGGGCTCCTGGTGCACACAATCCAGGCTCCTAGGTGCCATCTGAACTGGCAGCAGGGCTTGGGTATACCTTCTCCTTGCCACACAGCACCACTTCCTTTGGGAGCAGCTACTGGCAGACAGGGAGGCCTGTGGTTTCTGCTAGCTTTCTCAGCTGAGATCACTGTGTGATGATGAAACATCAGTGGAATCAGGGAGAACAGCAACAACCAAAGTAATCGATGTAAAACAAAAAATGCTTTATACCACTGTATTAGATTAATGTAAAGGGTATTTTTGCTGGGTATGTGTATAGACCTGGACACTTCCTAATGTACCTCCTCCCTCCCCAAGAAAAGGATAAGAGTTGGTACTCTTGACAAATCCCTTGGTAATAAGAACAAAAAAATGCAGCATCATAAACTGCGATGTAATATTAAGTCAGAGGCAAGTGGAAAAGCAGAGCTCTAACTCTCCTTGTTCTCATGACTACTGCCCACATCATTAAAAGTTGCAAGTATCTGCCCACATCATTTCCCAAACGTTTCTGTTAGGAGAGTCTGTTTCTCAAGCTTACAGAGGCAGCCAGAGAGATTCTGCTCAGCCCCAAACTACGCAGCTCACACAGTTGGCTTGAACAGTTAGGAGCGGAGCGCCAGCGTGTGCCAGCTCAGGAAATAGGTACGTTTGACAGCAACAATTTAAACTGCCATGGGCATAAACAGACACGAATGGAGACTGTTGTTTTATTCTCTTCAGAGCTCAATACATTCACTTTGCTTAGCAAAGTCTCCAGCATCCACTTTACTTGAAGAGCTCCAATGACTCCACGTTCACAAACGACAGAGGCCATACTAAAGCCTGCATTATTTCAGGAGTTTCAACCTCATTTTAATGTTCCTTCAATCGCAGCATGTCAGGCTCAGCATTTATCCCCTTCTTTGTTTCTAGTTACAATCTTTCCACAATACAATTCACGTCCTGTGCTAGCACTGTTGCTTCCTGCTCTTCAGGGGGTCACCACTACTTGCCCTCACCCATTTTACAACACAACACATCTCTTTCCTGCAGTTTTTGCTTAAGCAGACAGTTCCACTGAGTTGACAGAGATTTTGTCTGAGTGACACCTATCTGGTCCAACCTTAAGCAGCTAGGGAAAATCCCTACCTGGGATTTTAGGAGGTTAAGCGCCCTAAAGAAACACGTGTGCCCCAACAAAAATATGTACTCAGATAAATGCGTTCAAATAAAGACAGGCAATGAGAATCATCAGAGCAGCACTCTCTGCAAGCAAGGAAGGAAGCTTTTAACAGCACTAAAATATAAAATTGATTTGTACACATATTTGATAAAAATCAATACTATTAGCAAGTAACTGAATACTAGAAAGGGAAATTGATTGCTCCAGGGCCCAGAGGACCCAGGGTAATCAGTCCATTCTTCTAGCTCCTCCACTCTTAATAAAAATTTACTTTTTCATAATCCTGCCTGAACTCTTTGCCCATTAATAATGTTACTAAATAGCTCTTCCTTTAGCACTGTTATTGAAGACCTGCTTGAATTACATTTAGAGGCAGTTTCAAGTGGTCATTTTGCTATCTGCAGCACAAACCTCCAAGCAATAGCATAAAAGAATCCTGGCTAATGAACAGGAGCACAGGAACACTTGAAAAGAGCTTATAAAATTAAGTATCAAAGTTTAAATAAACGGATTACCATAGAACTGATCTGCTACATCCATTTGGTCAGCTTTTGCTGATACATCATTCCTTCCTCAAAGGAGAAGAGCCACCATTTCAAAAAAACTAATTAAACGTTTTGAACCGTGGCCTTACAAGGGGTACAGGGCTGCACTCCTCTGCTCTCCTGTCTCCTTCCTCTTGACAAGTGATTCCTCACTGCGGTATGAAAAGCTTCACTCCACGTGAAACAGGAGACTGAATTTACAGTCAAATCCAGACTAAATGAAGTGCCTTTCACAGCCACCATTTCTGAGCAGATTCTAGTTCCAGGCAAGGGCATCTTCTCTTCCTTCACTAAGGTGGGACTGGAGGAACTGAAACACAATTGCTCCTCCTCACACTGAGGGCAGGAAGCTCAAGCCCAGCACAGCCTTCCCAGATAAGGGTTTCCATTACAGGCACTTGACTACAATCTGATGGAGGGGGCACATAACTGGTATGCATCTACAAAGGAGGTTTCTCTTTCCAAAGGTCAAATGCCTTTTCAGGTAAGAAATTCCTCAGATGTTAAGCTCTGTCCATCAACTCATCTTGATTGGAAGCTTCTTAATCAAAAAACTACCTCTGCACCCTCAATGACTCTGCCAGTCTGCAGCTGTGAGTGACACAACCTCTGCTGTTTACTAGGGCCCTGATTCAGCAATGCACTTGAGCATACACTCTAATCAAGCTCTCTCAGTAGCCCTATCCAACCAATGTTTCCATATTAATGGGAGACTTGCACGCTTAAAATTCAACAAGGTAATTCAAGCACTTTCTAGTACATCTCAAAAGGAACATCTCAAGAAGTCAACTGAGTTGTCCAAAATCATGTATGCCCCTAATCAAATTCACTCCAGCAGAAACTGTTTTAGTGCACAAATTTTGACACGTGCTTATGTATCCAAAGATCCAGTCAGGCCAGTGACTAAACCAAGCAGTTATATCAGCCTAAGAAAAGGTCCATAGATGCTTTGGAACTCAATCGGTAACCTGTGGGGATCCCTCCATAAGGGTGGATGAAGGACTGCAGCGCCAAGGGAGCACAGTGCCTCGCTCAACAAGTGCCGCAGGTGAAGCTGCAGCACCTGCTAAGCTGCCTCACTAAATTGCTATGATGCTCCTACTGAAAAGCTTCTCTGGCTGCTTCTTATTTCAAAGAAGAAACATTAGCCTGGAGACAGAAACAAGAAACTACAGTTTTGCACCAGCCTTCTTTGCAACGATGAGGAAACTACTACATTCTCTTTGCTTCAGTTTCCCTGCCTTTATTAACAAAGCGGAGACATTAGAACCCATTTCACTCAACTCATGCACCTTTTGTGAAGATGAAATGCTTGCTCTGTGTAAAGTACTTGGAAGATGAAAGGCATCAGGTAAATATTAATCATAGTCACCACACCTACCAACAGGATCTCCAGTATGCTGATTTGGATCTGTGTTTGAAGAGCCTTTGTGCAATTCAGGAACAATGCTGTCCTGGAGTAGTAGAGCTGAACTAAAGCTAGTCAAGAATTCCCCCGTTAATCGGCCTTCTAGCCTTCAGAAGATCATAGGAAGGACGATGCTTCCTTTTCAAAGAATAGCACAGTGTCACAGAATGAATTACATCAAACTGGCTGAGGCCCATTTACAGCATGACCATGGAGGAAACTGTAGTAGAGTTCACCCACTGACATTCATCTCAGGGCATACACACTTGTAAATCAGCTCCTATTCAATAATGAAATGTCGAGTGACTCATTCTTTCTACGTGTGAGAAAGCTCTCAGAGAAAACCAAGGAACCTTGTACTTTCCTGTCTGCCTTTATAAATGCTGAATTATGCCTCCTTACTCTGGAGGAACTAGAATGCTTCAGAGACAGCTGTAAAAGAGAACGTTGCTGTCTTAGGCTGGCAGAATCTAAGAACACATTAAGATCTCAAATTTCTGTTGAAGGAGATTTGGAAAGATGGTTCATTAGCAGCTCAGCTGATCATGGGCCAGCTTTCCAGGCGTAGTGAGGTGCACTGATCTCTCACAGACGTGCCCACAGGGCTGGCCCAGGGAAGGCTAGCGGGGCTGTTCTGGGCATTTTTTGCTGTTCCATGTGGGTAAAGTGCCAGATTAGTTACTCAACGTCTTAAGCAACTGCTGCAGCTCAAACTTAGCTCACAAAAGCATAACTGTCCTGCCAGCAGTAACCAGCAGGTTAGACAGGTGAAAGCAGTCTTCACTATTTCTGCCTGAATCAGTGAATTTACGCAAGGACAGCAGTGCAGACACACCATGACTTTTGTCCCACTGTTAGCCCTGGCTCAGAGCCAACCAGCAAATACTGCAGCTGCACCCTGAACAGCAGCTGGGTGCTTTGGTTGGCTGGTCAGTAGCTGGGTTGCCCAACTGCACTGGCCCAAATGAAAATCCCTCTAACCAGGTCAACCAGGACATGCCCATAATCACAGGGCAATCAAAGGTACACAGTTCCAGGACTATGCCTGCTCCCTGCCACAGCTCTGCCTGCCTTTGAAGAGGCAACATCGGGTTAGATGTCTGGAGCGTATCCTCCCTGCTGCTAAAAAAGCCCAACTTCACCACAGCAATGGTACGGAAGCACGAATGCAAGTGAAAATAAAGAGTCACAATCTTTAAAAAGACAACAGCAGCACTGTCTGTAAGCCAGCATTGAAGGAGCACAAACGAAGCCTAAACACAGAAACACTGCTTGTGTGCAAGTAATAGGAGGTGCTGGAGCTGGCGGACCAGACATGAGGGCTCCAAGGCTTCCTGAGGTGAGCCTGGACCTGCAGCGTCTTCATCCTCCTCCAGACAGCTGCCCGACTTCCTCAGCACTCCCTCTTGCCTCCTCAGCTTTGCCCTGCCTTTGGCGCCAGCCCATCCCTGCACTGTGTCCTCTAACACTGCCTCCTCGCACTTTGAACCTCTTCACCTCTATGTCCTGATGGCTCTGGCTCTCCATCGGTGGCTTGGGCAGCATCAGCCTGTGGAGCTAGGCCAGCCAGCACCACAGAGCAGCCCGGCTCGTGCCTGTAGTGCTGGTCCACCTCCTTGCCAAGATCCAGCAGTACGCATAAACAAACAAATTACACTAGAGACACAGAGCTCTGCTCCAAAAGGAAGTGACCACTCCATGTTATTGCTTAACATTTCTTAGTAATGAACATGTACTTCTTGGAAATATATGCCACCTAATACCCTTGGCATTGCACACGTACAACAGGTAATTTAAGTCAAGCCCTAAGCTCCAGGTGAAGTCTAACAGTTTGCTTCACTGTGCTTTGGGTAGCAGATGGCAAAGCACGCAGTAGTACATTTTCTGCAGTCCTTGCACAAAGGCCTGTACCTGTTTCTGCTCTGGGTGTGAATGCCAATGAAGGGACATCTGTTGGACCATCCAAAGGCTGCAAAATGAGTGACCACTTTTAAATCCCAAAATAAGACTGTGGTGGTTTAGCAGTTACCTGCCCCGCCACCCTTTGATATAACCCAGGCTAGGACTCAGAACGCTGGAAGTTGATAAATGAAGCTTTATATTTACAGCAATGCTCAACATCCAAGCAGATATTTACAAGGTATAACAGATATTTACAGATATATACAGTGAAAAGGTAATACAGAGACACCACAGCCCTCCCAGAGATCAAAATCCCTAAAAGAGGTTTCCTAACCACCCCTACCACCTTTCCCCCCTTCCCAATCTTATCTCACCACCTGTTGATGCAGCAGATAGGCGGAGGTAGATCGGCCAGGGGGGTTTGCAGTAGGAAAGAGGTTAGTGGAATTATTGCAAATTAGCTACAGAGACAAAGGAACCATACAAGAGGAGCAGCCACAGCCAGAGAGACCTGGAGCAGTCTGATTTATCTATATTTGGGTTACAACTCTTAAAACAGTATTTTTTTTTCTTTCTCAGTAAAGCTGTGAGTGAAGTGACATAATGTATTTTCATTTCTCAGCCCATAGTCTGTTTTTCTCACTCAAATTCTCCAATTCGTTCAAACCAGCACAAAGACACTTAGTTACCACTATAGATTTTCCAAAGGAAGGACTCGTGGACAGACAGAAGCAGTCTGTTACCTGTTATTCTGCCATTCTTAGATATGGCAAAATTAATGCTACAGGCTGGTGCAAGACTTCCAGTAATTAATGTGTGCCTTATCTCTACAAGTGCCAACATCCAAACTCAGTTCCACACAGGCAAGTAGTGGAACTGACAACTTGACACTGCTTCTGTAGCTTAAAATACTTCTGAGCACACTGTCCCTACAAAGACTCCACACTGTATGCACCCTGGCACACTGGCGTCAGAAGAAATCAGTCCAAGTAGATAGTTTTAATTTCAAACTGCCTGTGTGGACAGTAGCTCAAATGCTCTATTTCTGGATAGCTGTTTGGGGGTCAGGGTAGGAAGAAAGAGGAACTGACAAGGGGGAAAACAGACTTTGTAGATGGTGTGCAGAGGCAGAACTATTTTAAAGAAAGAGCAACTAAGGCTGCCTAAGTCAAGCTTTTCCCAGGTCTGTTAGAATGACTGGGAAACAAGGGGGTGAACAATAAACAGTTCAGCCTGTGAGATTCAAGATTTTCATAATTTGCAGCCCAGAAAGCCAACCAGAACCAGACTGCAGCAGGAGCAGTGTGGGCAGCAGGGCCAGGGAAGTGATTCTCCCTCTCTGCTCTGGTGAGACCCCACCTGGAGGTACTGCATCCAGTTTTGGAGCCCCTATTACAAGAGGGATGTGGATACGCTGGAGGTGTGCAGAGAAGTGCCATGAGGATGCTCAGAGGGCTGCAGCAGCTCTGCTGTGAGCACAGCCTGAAAGAGTTGGGGCTGTGCAGGCTGCAGAAGAGGAGGCTTCCAGGGGACCTTCCTGTGGCCTTCCAATATCTGGAGGAGGCTACAAAAAAGCTGGGGAGAGACTTTTTAGGCTATCAGATAGTGACAGGACTGGGGGGAATGGAGCAAAGCTGGAGGTGGGGAGATTCTGATGGATGTGAAGAGGAAGTTGTTCAGCATGAGAGTGGTGAGAGGCTGGAATGGGTTGCCCCTGCAGGGAGGTGTTTGGGGCCAGATCCCTGGAGGTGTTTAAGGACAGACTGGATAAGACTGTGGGCTGCCCATAGCAGGGAGGTTGGAACTAGATGATCCTTGTGGTCCCTTCCGTCCTAACTGATTCTATGGTAATTTATAACCAACAGAAGACACGCATTTCTTCAAAACATAGAGCACACCCCCAAGCATCCAATTAATGGTGATGTGTACAGTGAACATACTTATGCTAATTGACTGGTCCAATGGCCTCAGCTGCCCCTAAGCATTTCTGGAAGAAGCATTTCTGCAGCAGCACCATACAGAATTCCTTCACATTTATTAACTTGTTTGGTTTTGATTGTTGAATTGGTTCCCCATTCCCACGGCACTTAGATTTATTCTTTTAGCTTAACACTACAAAGTAATCAAATCTCTTTGTTACAGCTGAGAGACTGTAGGAGCCCTAAAGGGGAGGGGAGAGCTGCATCAGGACAAACATCTGCGTTTTTGCTTACATCCTTTACATTTGCCCTAAACTTAAGATTTCACTCATCACTGGAATTCAAGAATGCTGAACTCTGACATAGGAACTTATTTGAAGATGCAAAATTTTCACTTGAAATGAAGACTCATCTACCTTCTCATAGGGACTGAAAAGCCTGAGCATAGTCTCCTCTTGCTTCACGTCCAACACAAGTATTGTTGCAAAAAATAAAACATCTTAACGCTATGTAAAGTTCAAGCAAACCAATCCTCAAGTAAAAGAAGGAGATGAGATGGAGGATTCAAATATGACTTTGTGCCCTTCCATTGAATGTACACAATAGGTGAGAAGACAAAGACAAAAGGAGATGACTCACAGAGTCAAAATTAATATGGAAGCTGAGAAAATGGGCATGTCCTAGGTTGGATTTTGACTTCAGCGCATTTTATTTTTAACTTTATGTAATGCAAGAGTAGAAAGTGCTTAGCACACAACCCATGATGTGGAAGACAAAGAGAATATTTTTGATTTAGATAAATTCCAATGTCCTTGTCTAATGTAACTCAATGCAAAATGAGAAAGAAGTACTTGCATTTGAATGACCCACTGCTTAAAGTATGGAGAGGGTCCTCTCTTACTAAAATCCAAATGCATTTAATTTTAGACTGTACTCAGACTGACAGAGTAAGGCTTGAGGAAAACTGAGACACCAAGAAAACAAAACTTCATGGAGCCCATGATCAAATGACCTTACAGAGTTTGGATTTAATACACCAACAATGTCAGGCATCTCAATGCAGTAGCATCAAAACTGGATATTTACTGCTTGGTAGTGAGTAACCCTTTGAAAAGGGAGGAACACAAATTCCTTTTTAATGAGTCACCATTTGGCAGACAGAGATCAAAACCTTTTGCCTGTATTTCTGACTGCAAGATTGTATACAGTTGGCTTTTTCTTTTTTTCAGTCTGTGTGACTTTGAATCAACACAGTGAATTAAGAAAATAAGTTTGTTAAGAGAGTAGAAAAAGCGACATCTTCTAAAAACACCTGGCCATCAGTGTGAGGTATTGGTTTCCTTAAACACCACATGAACTCACAAATTTCTTCAGTATATAAATTTGGAATTGTGAAAATGCCCTCTAAGATTCAAAGTAATGACCCAAAGCAAAATTAAATCAAACTCAGTATCTATTCTGATAACCACATGAAATGAGCATTGTATTATTCTTAAGACTGTTCTTAAATATAATTCCTAATTATTCTTTTAAAAATGACTATTTTTATATATTAAATGTTAATCATGTATGGGAAAACAGCTTTTCATGTGTGACAAATATCTTCATAAAATATTCATTTGTTCACCTTTGCCCCAGACTTAACCTACAAAGATCTGTGACAGAGAATAAAACATTACAGTACATGCCTGGGAGTTGATGCCACTTTTGTCTTTAAATAGTTTCTTTCTCCTTAAATCATATCCTGAAGTTCAGCAAAAAGGAGGAAGATACTATGGTGTGACATCAGGAGGGTACTATGATTCTCTGGGCAAGATCTCTTCTTCAGGAAGAAGTTCTACACAGCAAGAGTGATTTGCCATTGGAAGGAACAAGCTGCCCAGGGAGGTGGTGGAGTCCCCATCCCTGGAGGTGTCTAAGAGGAGGCTGCACGAGGCACTCAGTGCCATGGGATAGTTAATTAGAAGAGTTAAGTGATAGGTTGGACTCAAGGATCCTAGAGGTCTTTTCCAACCTGGTTAATTCTGTGGTTCTGTGACCTCACCTGGAGTACTGTGTCAAGCTCTGATGCCCCCAACACAAGAAGGACATGCACCTGATGGAGCAGGTCCAGTAGGGCCACAAAGATGATCAGGGGTCTGGAACACCTCTCCTGCAAGGGCAGGCTGAGGGAGCTGGGACTGTTCAGCCTGGAGAAGAGAAGGCTCTGAGGAGACCTAACAGCAACCTTCCAAGAGACAGTTTACAAGAAGGCAGGAAAGGGCCTCTTTCTAAAGGCCTGCAGTGACAGGATGAGGGCAGTAGCTTGAAATTAGAGAAAAGTGGATTTAGATTCCATGTTAGGAACAAGATCTGCACCATGAGGGTGGTGGAACACTGAGGGCCCATCCCTGGACATATTCAAGGGTCAGGCTTGACAAGGCTCTGATCAACCTGATCTAGTGGAGGACGTCCCTACTCACTGCATAGGGGTTGGACTGGATGACCTTTGGATGCTATGATTTTTTTTTTTTCAAAATCCAGCTGCATTGCCATTACAGCCACAGCAAAGAAATAAAACTCTAACTCACACTTAGAGGGCTGTAAAGTGTACTTGCCTTTAGTTTGAATATAACTTCCAACTATGTGAACAGTCCTTAAAGACCTCAGCTAGTAACAAGCAGGAAATCTTCAAATTGCTATATGAAAACTCATATTGACAAAAACTGAAGCAGGGAGGTGCCACTCATGCCAGGCAGCTATCCAACAGCCATCCTGGGGAACTACTGACCAGCAAAAGCATCTCCATACTGCCTGCTCACTAAACCATCCCATCCTGTACATCATCTGATCTTAATTTATGTTCAGTTTACTTGTAGATTGAAAGTAATTAGAGTAAATAATTACAGTAACTGGTTACAGTTTGGGAATTGAGAGAACTGAAGAAAGAATTGAGATAAATAACCTGATCTACTACTGGAAGGAGAATCAATCATCCATCTCCTTCCATTAGTCCTTTTGGCAATCCTCTGTCACTGTTGTCACAAGCCTAGATAACAATGCCACATTAATTCTCCTTTTGAGAAAGAGACTACAAGATTTGACTTGGTAACTGTGTCCTACCTGACCTTGAGGTATCTTTGGGGGAAGTTTCCCATCAAATGCAGTTACAGTTTTTACTGCAGGAGAATCACTAGGTTGGGCCCATGCTCTGTAACTCAAATGCATGACAGAAAACCAAACAGCCAATCATCTGTTTTCATCAGATCACCAGTACAGAGCCAACAGTTCTGCAGACCTAACCCTACATGAGAAATTACCTTTTCAAAATCATTCCAGCAAACCTGCTTGGGGTGGGGGTAGGGGGGAAACTCCGTTGCAAATATTATGGAGCTCGGAACTATAAAAGACAAAAAAGTTATGTTTCATAACAGAAAGAGGCTCACTCCTTTCCTGCAAGGCTGCAGAGTGCAAGATGTGCTGCTGATCTCAGTGTGAGCAGGCAGGAGAGGACATATGGCCTTTTGTGCTGCTCCCAGGATGCTGCATGTTAAGAAAAACCAAAATGCTTAGAAATCATTTCCCAGGCTGGAAGAAACCCAGGCCATTGTAAATGTTTGTCCCTCGCAATTTGGAAGACCTTTCCTGAAAAAAAATCAATGAACCTCTCTTAGGGACACAATCCTACACCCAAACGGTGGAAAGGACTCGAGTGGGAGCTGTGCATTATTTTGGGAGAACCATGCACTATTCTAGAAGGGGAAACTTTTGCTTCCACGCTCATTTGAGTATTTCTCTGCAACTAGGTATCATTTCTAAGACGGTGGCTATGACTAACGAGTTAACAACTCTATTTACACTAGTACTGTTGTATCATTAGAAACAACAAGATTATGTACTTTAATTCTAATGCCAGCACAATTATTTTAACACCAAGTGTGTCAGATCTGACTCTATACCCCCTAAATTAATTTCAGAGTAGTGGCTAAATAAAATGACATACTTCTTTGTGCTTTTGTTATAACATGCTCATGTGCAGCAAACTGTGAAGAAAATGTAGTAATTAGAGGTTAAATTAATCCCTGACAGACAGGCAGCTTAGTAAAGCTGGGCCCTCTTCAGAAAACACAGCATAAAGCTTGCCAGTCTTTCAGAATTACGCACAAAGAACACACGAGATTGGCAAGTCCCTCACCACTGCAAATGCTGAAAAGTTGGAGTAAGTCTTGAAGCAGCCAATAGCACCAGGCAGATCTAAATGTGATTTAGAGCTCCAAGCAATTGTTGCTACAGCCACTCTAACTGCCTGATCAGGATCAACCACTAGAAATTAAAGACAGCCTTTTTCACAGCAGAACAGGCTCTTAACCAGTATGTAATCAACCTCGACATGTTAATAAAAGCAAACAATGGTATTATATTTCACAACATAACTAGAAAGTTACCTTGCTGCTTCTGATTTTAATGCTGTAATGGATTTCATTGCCCACAGAGTAGATGTGCCACGTCGTTCTGAAAACAATATACAGGTCTTTGGTAGGTATAACTCCCAAACCTGCTCAGAGTTCTAAGATACTTAGTTCCAGAGAAAGAAACACTTCCACAGAATAACAAAAGTAAACCAACACAAGACAAAGCAACCAAGACAAAACAACCAAGCAGCAAGATCATGTTGATCATATCCAGCAGTTATTTCTTTTTGGTGTCAACAGAAGTAACTGCTTTTTCCAATCTCTCTAGCTGTGGCATGGCAAAAGTAACTGTTTTTAAAATCCATGCAAATACAGCCTGTTCCCAGAGAGGGAGAAACCAAAGTCTGTGCTGACTTCCCATACTGACAAACGCTGGTGCAGGAATTGCAGAGCATCCGTTCCATTTAACTTATAGCTTACCTCCAAAGGTACAAGGTACAAAAAATTGCCTTCCCCCTGGGCTAACACTGATGCCACTCAATAGATTGCCTGACATGGGGTGAAACAATAATGTAGTTAACACCCTCCCCTGCCGAGGTAATCTATATCACGTCTGGGACAGGATAAGCCCCCAGCTGTCCCCGCCTGAACGGGAAAGCACAACTGACATCTAGAGTTGGATCACTACGTAAATTAAAAAGAAAAAGAAAATTTAAAAAGGGAGAGGGGGGTGGGTGGGGGGAGGAGGGCTGTACTACAAGTGAAGTAAAAGCAAATCGGGGCTTGGGGAGATTGCAGGCCAGTGTGGGAGTGCATTAACAACATCGGTATTTCTGTACTACCCAGATCATCAATTATTAACAAATTAGGACATGTCTGATGGGGTACTTATGTAACACTTCTTTATCAATAAAACTGCCAAGTGCCTTGCAGGGGAAAGGAGAGCGGATTCCAACAAGTCATAATACGATGCCTCGCTTTGGACAGGGTACGGTGATGAATTCCAGTTTCCTCCTCCTCAGCCCGGCCACCCATCCCCAAAGAGCAATTTTGGCCAGCCCGGCAGCCCCCGCAGCAAGCCCGGGGCGCAGCCCTGGCTCCCGAGCGCAACAGCGCTTTTAATCAGGTCAGCGCTTATCAATGGCTCATTGTAGCGCTCCGAGTGAAGGACCATATGAAATCCCACATCCCCCTGCATCTCCCACGCCTGGGCCCCACTGGCACTTCACTGGCTCCACGGAAACAGCCACTGGCTGCACTCCCTGGGCACAGCCCACATCTCCCAGCTGGTCCAGCTGGCTGGCCTCTGTGGCTGGGAGGGGAGGAAGGAAACCCATAACTCTTTCCTCTGCTCTATCCCTTTCGGACACTGCTGTTCCACCACAGGAGAAAAGGGCCAGCTAAAATACAGCCTCAAGGGACAATGTCCTTCACCCTGCTTTCCTTCCATTTCCTTTTCCCAAGAGGTAAGAATTAGCAGGGACGGGGGGCACAGAACAATCCCTCTTCCCTACTCAAGGGCATGACCCTTGAATCCTTAATTCTAGGATCAATTTTGAGTCTCACCTACTATAAAATATAAAAGGACTGCTAGGCTGGGCCCCAACAGGAGAAGGACTGGTTTACAGTCCTACTGCCTGGCCTCAAAAACACCTTTCCATTTATCCAAGATGCACCCCAAAGTAAACGTCTCTGAAAAGAGCAACTGCAGTTTTGCAGGTAAATGTTTGCACAAAGTATTTTCCTCTTTAAGGGAATGAATGACTTAGAAATACATTTTCTTTCATTGAAAAACTGAAAATTATTATCAGTGAAGGTTTTCCCAGAGGAAAAAAGATTCTCCATAGCTTGTTTGCATTTGCTACTTATCCCTCTGACTGCACCACTCTCTGGCAGCAAAACCGGTGACTTCAAAAATTATGGAGTCACATCCCAAGAGCCATGAGCCCTGCTTATGCTGTCACCTGGAGATACACTTTCATTTTGAACAGACCTAACGGGCTGGTCCATAGCAACCACAATGGAAAATACCTACAAGAAGACAAGGACATAAAGGGAAACCTTTAACTGACAAAGACTTCAAGTTTCTGTGCAAAGCACTAGCAGCAATAATAAGGAACATGGGAAGGAGACTATGGTGCAAGCACAGACTGTTCTCCAAAGCTTCCCTTCAGCTACTGGTTGCCCTGAAATGGCTTACAGAAAGTTAAAACTGTGTTATTGATCACTGCCTATTCTGCAGGGTTGTCAGTTTTTTAGCGTTGTTCTTTTCCTTTTTTCACTTCAAACAACTTTCCAGTATCTTCCAATATCCAGTCCAATCTAAATTCCCACTAATGAGGGTAGTACTAAACACCTAAACAGTTTCTCCACATATTTGTTCAGCAATTGCCTTTTTAAGCACACTCCTTTTACAAGCGCAGAAAACAAAACCTACTACAAGTACTGTGCACATTTGGCATGTTAGAGCAATGCTCTGAAGTTCCCTCTCAAAGTTACTGGCAAGGAAGAAAGTTCTGAATAATTTTAGTGCTCAACATCTAAAAAAAATTAGAACAGTCCCAACTGTTCTTTGAAATGTATAAAAGAACAGTTGAAAAACTTACAGTTGACTGGTGCTACCTAGGTTACCCGTCAATGGCATTGAAACTGGTATATTATTAAGAGAGGTGTATGATGGGAATTGGTTTATTGTGCTGATCCATAGTAACCAACTCCTGTTCGTCCATCATTTATCTCTCTCACCAGCGACATATGGGTTTGTCTATTCACACTCTCAGCATTCTCTCTGCTCCAACAAACAGTCAGCCTTTTCTGCTAGGATAAGGAGATTTTTTAGTTACATCCATTATGTGCGTATCAACATTTATGGCAGCAAGATAATTGCCAAAGAGCTCAGGGGGGATAAAAGCTCCCTCTTTATAACACAACCCCCCTTAAAAAATCAATATTGACATAAAACAGTTCAATGCAAAGCCTTGGTGTGTCTTCTGCTTCCTTCAGTTCAAAATATTTTTTTTTCCCTTTCCTTTTTTAACATAGTGAGTCAAACTGGAACATCAGGTAGAAAGCCTTTCTAATGAGTTACACTGCTGCTCTTCCCATAGAGAGAAAAATAGCAGTGTATAATATTAATTGTTCCTTAAAGAAGTGAGTAGCAAATGTGTCAGATACAAAGAGGGTTCCTTGGAGAGGTGCCAGCATCATTTAAACTGATGTAGCTATCTTTATTTGGAGACCATACCAGCTGCTAATGAATCATAACTTATAGTCACCTTCACCTAAACACTGAAGAAGGCTGACGCTCAGAAACAGCCAGCAGGAGGGGAACAAAGAAAACCTGGAGACCTTGCCTTATTCCCTGTTTCAGGAGTTCAGGCAACCTTCTGGTACTCCATCCCCCAGTTTGAATAAATCCATTTGTCACAGCTTCTGCAAGATTTACTTCACTTTCCCATTGCTATGCTACTCGTAAAAATTATTTTAAGACAACTTTCATCAGAGTAGAAAGTAACATAGAGCATTTATTGATTAAATGACTGGTAACCAGTGAGTTGCACTGCACTTAATCTACAGGATGACTCACAGATTTTACTTACTGTTATCCTTGCCCTTGTGTTACCTTCTGCCTTCCTAACTTTCGCCACTCAGGAAGCCAGTACCTAGGTTGATCCTTGTCCTTACTGCTGCACCCAGGCAGGTTAGCTACCTGTCAGCGCAGGCAGAATTGTAAGCCTGACACCTTGGATCATGAACTCTTGCAGTACATTCTCCCATACATTCAGACAGCATCTAGCGTAACAGCTCCCTAATCCCATTTTAAATCTCAAAATGCTACCACACAGTAGCACTCGTAACAAAGTCGGTAAAAAAAGCAAACACACTGTATTTATAAAACATTCCTCCCTGTGTAACAGGAAGCCATACAAAAAAAATTCACAAAATTTAACTGCCTGTTGTAATTACTAGTCCACTCCAAACCCTTTAACAACTACCTTAGCTTTAAAAAAAAAACCAAGAGATTTTACAGGTTCAAACTACTTAGTTACAAGAGACTAAACGTGAAGCCCTGTTAATACTTTTCTGATTCTTCGTATTAGTTGAAAGGATTAAAAACAGAGATGAAAAACCTTTTTTTTTTTTTTAAGAAACAAAGAAACAAACAACAAATGAACCCTCTTAAACCCCTCTAAAAATAAAAGGGTAAATTAAATTTGAGCTGCCCTATTCTAACCATTAAACATCTTTTCACTCCTTGAGAGGAGCTGTTAACTGCATGTCACCTGCCTTACAATAGATACTATTTGTTTTTTATCCCTGAGCAACAGACTATTTCCTGGTTGAGTTTAAAAACTCGGTGACGTTCCAATTTCAACCCACACATGTGTGTCACTGTCAACGTCAGTGGCAGGAAAACATTAGAAGTCACCCCTTGCTAATGCTTTCCTAACATGNTTTCCCAAATTGCCTTTTTTTTTTTTTTTTTTCTCCCCACCCCTTCCAAACATATGGCAGGGAGAGAGAACTGAAAATGGTCAGTGCCAGAACTAGATGGCTGCTTTTTTTTGGGTGCCAGCGTATAACTCACTCCGACTGCTCTTGCCTGCGTTTGTCTGGAGAGCACGGCCGGAGGCTTGCAGCCCCCAGGCGCACCGCCTTCCCCGGCTGGGTTCGGTTCGGAGCACCCGGCACCCCCCGCCGATACCCTGCTCGTACGGTGACACACAGCAATGGGGTCCGGCGCGCAGCAGGCTCTGGAGGTGGCGAGGATATGCCAGGAGCAGGGGTCCCCGCTCCTCCGGGGAATGCCACTGCGCTGCCACCCAGCCGGTGTTGGGGAACCATCATCCGCCCCAGGGCTGGAGGCAGCAAACAGCTGCTGAGTCCGGAAGGCTCAAGGCCGTTCCGGCTCCCTCTCTCCTAGAGGCACCATATGGTCCATCTCGCACATCAGCAGCTTTATTTTCCCATCAGGTCGGCCCAGAGAGGTGGCTCCGGGAGGGCCAGCCACCTTCTGCCCCTCAGCCCCCTGGGGCACGGGCATTAGGTATTACCCAGGGATTACAGGGCTAAGCAGGGAAACACTCACATTATATAACAGAGGGCGCGTTCCGCTCCCACACCCCTCCCTCCCCCCTCCC
>VWZI01005771.1:110739-122529 GCA_013396835.1 Psilopogon haemacephalus | reverse complement strand
GGAAAGGGGGCAAGGCAGGCGGTGTGAAAGGAAATCAGAGCCCATTTTCTTCCAGAAACGGTCGTTTTCCCCGGGATCTCTCCGAGTCACCCTGGTGACAACCCCCCACCAGCCAAACCCGAACAAAAGCCGCGCTGCCCTCGGCCTCGGCGCTCCCCCGGGCCGAGCAACAGGCCGGGGAAGGCGACGGAGGAGGGACCGGGAGGAGGGATCGCCTATTGACTGGGGGAGAGGGGCAGCCCCTGCCTCGGGAGGAGACGTGGGACCGAGTCAGCGAGCTCCTTGTTTACCCTGCAATTGCTCTAAACCCCGATCTTAATCACAGGATGGAAACCAAAGCAGTTTAAATCGTGAGTCAGCATGCATTTTATTTCAAATACAAGCACAGTCTCGGAGAGAGCGGCACACGCGCGGCGTTTGCACCATCTCACTCACTTTTAGGCTATTCCGGTCTGGAGAAAGGGGCACACATACACGCACCCTCACCCAAAACAGAGTCTGAGCGCTGGGCTCCACACTCTTTTCAGGAACGACGGAAGGTTCCTTTGGGTTCAGCGGAGCCTTTTGTTCAAAATTCTGCCTATATAACATGCGCTTCAGCCTCCCAGAATAACCCGGCACGCCGCTGCCAAGGCAAATACCGGGAGTTATTAAATAATTACGCAGACCAGCACTGGCCCCTCTGCGTGTGACCCTTCTCAGATCGTTCCCGCAGCGCTGCAGGGTCTCTCCCTCCCTGCCACTCTGGTCCGGGCTGTGTGTACTCCTGGACACCACGGTCCCGCGGCGCTGGGCGCATCAGCACTTCCCGCATCCCACTCGCCCCGGGCCGACACCGGCAGCATCCCCACCCCCTTCCCCTCTTCACCTCGCCCCGGAGCGCCGCCACACGAGCGATGACACGAAACCCCGCCGAGCGGCCCTGGCCCCGGCCCCGGCCGCTGCCCACCCGCCGCTCAGAGCCGACCTCTCCGCCGCCACGCACCGGCTGCCCCACCGCCGTGCCGGAGAGCTCACCGTCCCGGAGAGCACCTTGTTCACCACCATTTTAAAGCCCGCGGACCTCCTTCCGATAGTCTCCCTCCTCGCCCTGGACTAGCATCAGCTCTCACCGGAACGGAGGACGAAATTTTTTCCCCCCGAGTTTTATGGTTCCTTCTCTTTCAAAGCCCCGGCGCAGCCCCTACAAACACTAACCAGCTGGGCAGAGCCCGCCCAAGGTGGGCACTTTCCTGAACCGCTTCTGCAAACTTTATAGCCCCTGCTGCAGCCGTGCCGAGTCCGGGCCAGCAACTCTTCCCAGGGTGGCTAAGTCCTTTTAAAGCAACTCCTACTTTCCCACTACATACCGATTTCAAATGCTACTTACTGGAATATGTGGCTCCATGCGTGGTGCTTCTACCCGCTGGGAAACCAGCAGCATCTTGGACTGGGGATCAACCGGCTTTTAGATCCACTTTGGCTGTATTTAGCAAAACCCAGCACCGCGAAGGACTCTCAGACGGTTTTCTCCTTTTAGGTTCCAGACAAGTTCATCCTGGCGTTGCAGTTTGCTAATGATTCACTGTCTGTCTCAATCTGCTCACTACATTTCCATCAACCCACAGCTTCCTCACTTAGAAGGTGGAGTTTGTGGGGTTTAAGTTACTGATAGGCATATCTAAGTGCTGTGTCACTCAAAGAGGAGGAGACACACACACACTCTCTCACACATACACACACACACTCGCACACACAAGAACGGCTTCAGGCTTAAAGGGGAAGTAGCGCTTTCTTCTCTTCAGCAACTAGAAACCTCGCAGATCCGAGGATTTGACTTATTTTCTTCTGCGCAAGAAGGCGAAAATCGTCCAGCCCACAGGCAGTGTTTTAACACGCAAAAAGCATGTTTGGTGCCTTTTCTGCGAAGCTTCAAGTTCTTTTAGTACCACAGTAGGGTAGCTCGGAAAGACGCTGGGGATTAATGGGATTTCTTTTTCCCCCCGAAAGTGTACAAATCACTGAAAAGAGAGCCCGAAGCATGAGTTGTAAAGGTTTCAGTTATTCTTAAGAGGGCTGGTTTCCTGTCTCTTTACGCCGTTACAATACAATATTCAGCACTGTTAGCACTCATAAAAGGGTTAAGCTCCTCTCACACAGGTGAACTCAGGTTACCGAGAAGGAAGCGGCAGAGTCGTTTCGGTTTTTCCCCTCCGTGCTATGTACGTGTATTTCTGAAGACAGATACTATTCGGAATAGAGACCTGCCGTAAAACCATCTACTTCTCATATGACTTTAAATGTGCTTGTTACAAGTTGCAACCTCTGAATATTAAGTTTGACAGCTGAGAACCTGTTCATACCTTCTTTTGGATTGCACGGAAAGGACTGTGAAGAGCAAGGTGCAGGCAGCTAGAAGAGCACACTGGGTCCACAAATAATTGCTGGTATAATTTATTTTCATTACCTTGCTAAATCACTATGACTGCCACTCCTGTCCTAATACATTGCAAGTGTTAGAAACTCTGTCGTGGATGAGATGCAGGAGACCTAATACCATTTCTAATGTCTAATTTTAAAATAATTTCTAGGATAACAATATTAGTAAATTATACCCTATAAAATGAATAAGAAAGTTATTTGAATAAAACCCAATTACTATGGCCAAATACAAGTGGAGGCAGAATCTGACTTCACTTTCCTGAAAGTTTTCAAGACAGCGGTCATCTTCAACTTAAGAGTTAACCTATAGACCAAATCCATCTTGGTGCCCTAAGTTAATACATAGCTGGAGTATTGATTCACCAACAAAGAAACATTTCATTTCACCTTCGCTGAAGCCTCTAGCTTTCCTCTGACTGCTGTATGATTTGGCCCACTGCCCTCAGCAGTATTTGTGTTGCTTCGGCTTGTTTAGAAGTTTATTGGTTTACTTTTCTACTGCCCTTTATATTATTGCCCTCTCTATGTTATTGAAAATTACTTTGATGTATTTTGTTTATTTGGGGAAAAACAAACCAACCCACCAACCAACCAACCCCAACCAAAAATAATAAACTTGTGGGGGGTGTGAGCATCCTGAATTCTACAGACTCTGAAGGCCAAAGTTTACACTCAAAGGTTTTGGTGTAAGGGGAGACTTGTTGACACCTGATGTTTGGGTTTGTTGGGCTGCCCTGATCAAATCTTCAACCCTGCTCACGATGCCAGGGCTGAAACACAGCATGTGATCTAAAAGAGCCAAAATGCTGAGCAGGAGTCACATAAAACGAGCAAGAACAGTTGAAGATGTGCATTCATCATTAAGCTCCACCTGTGAGGAAATGATTTTGCCTGTTCAGCGTGCAATGTCTGGAACCCTCCCCAGAAGTGGTATGTATTTGTAAGGGCTCCCATCTATTTGCCTGGAGGTTTTTTGGACTAAAATGTGGGACACGTATGGATTCTGTAGATACACTGGGCCTACTGACAATGCCATGGTCAGATGATGTCTGTTTTTCTATGCAGCACCTACAGTGCATACTAATAATTTGTCCAGAAGTTTTGGACAAACCAAGTAATTCATGAGTCCTGCCAGACATCTGAAGTTCCTGACAAATGGGAATATTTCCTAAAGACTGTCAGTTGCTTTGCTCTCTTCATAAAACTAAACCAAAGAATTTCCCTCAGAAAGGAAGATGGCATGAAGTAGGACACAGAGAAATCCTATCTATACCTGCTCATGCAGCAGAAATGATGCTGTTACCTTCAGCTTTCAGGGGAACCTGCTTGCCATATGCTGGTTTGTGTTCTTTTCTGGTTGCTCTGTAACCAATGGCAAAACTTCCACTGGGTTCTTCAGGGCAGTATTTTATCTTCCTAGGTTAGGTCTACCCTAAGCAAGTTGGGGACTAAAAGGTAAGCTGCGGGATTCTGTGGGAAAGAGACAATTTGTGGGCGTCAAGGCTGTTGTTGCAGCCACAGGCTGAAGCTTGCCAAAATGTATGCTTGTACCCTCAGTGCTCCCTGAAGGGTGGACATCAAACTTGGACCTGACTGGCTGGGAGGAATCCTGTTCTTTATCAATATTACAGTGTTTTGCTGTATTTGACATAGCATTTTTCATATCCATAGAAAATATAATTTGCATTGTTCACTTGTAAAACTATCTTAATTTCTTTCCAAGTTGAGACATCTTATTCAAAAGCCAGATTCTGAGAGCTGAGAATAAATCTAAACATTTAAAAACAGGTGGCAGGAGTGCACCAAACCATATATTTTCTTAAAGGAAACAAACCAGCCAAACTAGACCAATGCTTGTCTTGTACTTCATGGCTTTGGAAAAAGTCAGTAACTTCCTATCTAAGAACTGCTCTCTGGAAAGCTGCAATGTGCTTAAAAACAGCCCAATGTGGTCACCAAATGAAAGGATTTCACACTCAGAGTTTTGAGTTCTGTGAGCAGCAGGCACTGCCAATAAGAAGTGGCCAAGGGTTAGATGAAAGATTTGCATCCTTCAAGTTGATGTGAACTAAACATGCTAAAACTGAACACCCAGGTAATCTAAATGCTGGGACCCTGCTCTCACGGGAGAACCATGCCTGACCCTCAGCTGGCCTCCGGGTGTTCCTGACATCATCAAGAACGACAAAAGTCCGAGTAAACGAGCTCTGCAGGGCTTGCCTTGTACACTGAAGGGAAGCAGTGGCTGAGCAGTGCAAGAAATCGCCAGAGATTCACTGAAGAATGCACAAATTTGTCAGTGACCCAGAATCAGGTGGATGGAAATCATTTGATGCTTGCCTGTTTTTGACCTGAAATCGGGTAAAATCAATGGCTTTGGATGAAATGCACTTCGAGTGTATGTTTATTGGGAGTTAAAACACAAAGCAAAGCTCCCACGGGGAAAACTCGCATGAAGTGCAACAGATAGACACAAGCCTTCACGAGCTGAAACAAGCGTTTGTCCTAATTCTACTCCAAACACAAGTCCTTAGTAAGTGAGCATGAGGTGCAAAATTCAAGGAAGCGATGCATAAACTAAGATATAGGTAACTCTGTCCACAGCAAAGAGAATTACTAATCCTAATATAAACAGGGTGATAAAGAATAATGTAAGAAAAAAAAAAAAAAGTTTATCTGACAGAAAATTACAGAAAACCCACACAAATCCCACTGTGTTTGCTTTCAGGGAATTAACACAAGTCTGGTATAATGCAAGCCAGCATAATATGAATAAGGACGTGAGAATTCCCATCAGATCAAAGATGCAGCTCACAAAGCTTTTTCTTCTGGATAGAAGTGATACCTATTTTTAAAAAGTACTCAATTAAACTGCTGGGATCATTACCATGGGTGGACACTTTAGAACAAATGGGTTCAAAAGGGATTGGAAGTACTTATGGACAATGGATTAATCAGTGGCTATTTCAGGTGAAATTCTGGGTGTGAGCCCTGGCTCTGAATGCTGAAAGCCGGTAGGTGATAGCAAAGGAAGGACTCTCTTTGTCCATGCTTTATGTTCAGAGTTTCTTTCCTAAGGGTCTAGTAGCAAGCACAGATACTGTGCTAGATGAACTTTTGGTTGGAATGGTCAGTATTGCATTGCTTATGCTAGATTAGCTCAGTGATCTAGCTAATTTGGTATTTTGTCTCTAACCAAAGGCAACAGCTGATGCTTCAGAAGATAGAAAAGGAAACTCTACTGAACAATTGCAGTTCCTTAGCAAGTCTCTTCCTAAGGACAGACAGCTTGTAACAGCTGAAGCTAAGAGCTGAGGGGGCTCCTGTCCTTTGTGTGTTTCCCCCATACATTATAATGGATTTGGGCTGAGATTTCCAATGTGTGCACAAATTCAATTAATTTCTGAAGCCCATTATACTATTAACATCAGTGACACTATGTGTTGAGTAAAACTGCATCTCAGGTAGTTTCTGAATGTGTTTAATTAGACGTTCTTTCTTTTCCTTTCCTAGTAAGAATGTATGAGACACACCTGAAAATGGACAAATTACATCAATAAACAATTTAATTTTCCTCAGTAATACTCACTATATAATTTTATATGCAGGAATTTATTTTATATGCAGTAAATTTACATGCAGAAAAATATGTATAATTATTAATGTATCAATTCTAATTTTAAAACATTATTTCAGGAAAATAGGAAGCTTCAAGGAAAAGCTTTTGCTTGTGAGCAGTAAACTAAAGGGTGTCAACATGGCCTTCATTGATTTGGACAGGAAAGAAGAACACAGCTGATCAACTTTTCCTTCAGTAGGTCATTATTTAAATGAGAGTCCATGGTAGAGTGCCTCGGTAGTCATCAGAGGGTGGACTGGCATGTAGTACAGTAGCTACAGTTTAGGAAATTATATAAATGAGTGAGTGGTGATTTTGTCTTTTGTGCAGAATAACAGATGCAGAGTCTGTGCGTAGGAACTTAAGAGATCACAACTGTATTAGTAATTTCTCCATGTTTTCATAGAAAGGTACATAGCACAAAGCATGCAGCATCTACTAAAGTATACCTTAAAATCAAGTTGTTAATGTCCACATGGCTGCCAAATGCTTGTTCCAAATTGATCTACATTGAACTTTTATTTTAGAAACAGAAATCAATTATCTGCATAGCTCAGCAATACATTTAAGCAAATGCTTAACATTATGTATGACACTCTCAGAAATTGAAGGGATTACTTGAGTGCTTAGGTGAGCACACACAGATACATCTGTACCATCAGCATTGCTTATGAGGCAGAATCCCAAACTCAAGACCATTACTCGAAATCTTTTCATGTACACAAAAGTCTGATGATCTGATCTAGGCATTTCATTTTCACTTGGGTGAAATCTAGCCTGCAGGATCGAGCTCTTGAATATTTTACCTCTCTGCATCTCTACTTGAAATCAAGGCATACAACGCTGCAAAGCAAAAAGAGTGCAGATGTCCACCATGGCAGAGGCTGGGAAGCAGCACTAGAAGAATATCAAACACTTGATGCACCTCTGTCAAGGCCAAAATATTGTATAGAATTACAATCAACATGTTTAACTGTCTTTGCACAGCACGTAATGGTCATTTCCATTTTGATTGTCTTGCAGCTAGTAAGATTTTCCATTAAAACTCCAGAGGATGATACCAGTGAACATAATATCCTCTTTGATAGCTGTACTGTTAGCAATAATACATAGCAGAAGTTTTATAATAGCATTTTTCCAGTTCTGCACCATGCATAAAATGTATTCCCTCTTGGTTTACTTCATGTGCTCCTTGTGTGGCTGCTGCTGGCTTTGCCCAGTGAGCAGAGACCAGGCACTGGCCTTTCTCACCGAAGGGATGTCAGGGCTGAGGCTGCAGCAGTTACATCTCAAAATAACAGCCATCATATGCTCAACCAGAAGTGTACGTGCAAATGCAGAGGCACCGCTGACACGAGCCTGCCTTTGCAGTGCCTGGCACTACCCAGGAGATGCCTTTTCTCCAGGCAGCACATTCCAAAGCATTCTCACATTTGTCAGTTGCTGCAGTGCTCCAGTAGCCAAGTGGGCACAAAGCAGCTTCCAGCCCATGGAAGGTACCAAATCAGGAGGAAACAGTGACAGATGCCACTTGCCAAATTGCAAAGTTAATGGTAGGCCTGGGCAATGGGACACTCTCATCTGACTCCTGTACCTGACTGCAAGCAAGTAAGCATGACACAAGAAGGTACAGTAATGCACAAAAGGCTTAGTAATAATTTTAGCTTTGCTGTTTTCTCACCCTTGGATCATATGGTTCACAGACACAGCCATGGATCAGGAACACGTGGACCTGCCTCAAGTCCTTTAGAAGTCAACAGAAAGGTAGATTCTGGCCCAAATCTGATACAAGAGATTCCAAATTGCTTTAAATGGATCTAAGTCTGCAAAAATTGTTCTATATTCATTGAGCTTAAGGCAGAATCACATAATTTTGCTTCACTCAGGAACCTCAGAACTCAGGACACCTTTCTTCCTTAATTTTCCATTTAGTTCCTAGAGTTGTCTTCTCTTTGCTAAATCTGACACTGTATTGTAAATCATTCTCTATTTCATGACAGTCAAACTATTCTTCCCATGCCAGATACATGCCAAAGTTACATATTCTTCAGCTCAAAACAATTTACATGAATATTCATAGCCTACCTGATGGCAGAATTGGCCCTGAGATTTAAAACCAGAAAAGCCCACAGAAACAAATGTTACCCTCTTCCCTTTGTCAGAGATCCCTTGGATCAGGCATAGAAATTAGACTTTCATGCAGTTGTCAGAAAAATGCAAAACATGGTATGTTCACAAAATGTGGTATGTTCTGTTTATTAAAGAAGAGTGTCTGTGATGATACAAATATTCAGCCAGACTAGGATGTTGCCAGTGTCAGTTTGTGATTTACTAGGAATTATTGATTTCAAATCTTGGTTTCCTAGGGCTACTGAGCATATCCTGTCATATTAATATACATCCATTTGCTAGCAGCTGCAGCCTTGTATAAAAATGTGTGTTGTCTCAACTAGTGTCAGATCTCTTGAGCCAAAAATTAAAGCTCTATTTCTCTTCACTGAAGGAACAAATATCAGCTATTAGGGTTCGCTTCTACATCCACTACAATATCAGCACAGCTATCCAGAATTAGACATTTTGTTCTTTCAATGCATAAGGTGGCACTGTCCTAAGAAATGGCAGCGCTGTTCCCTTCCACTCCCCAAAAGGAAATTACTCAAAAGATTTTACAGAGCATCTTTAAATTACAAGACAGGTACTATCTCAGATGTCTCATATAACTCCAGAAACAGCTTGAATTTAACTACTTTTAGGTAGAAATCTCTCAGGAGCAAGTAACACACTATGCAACAGCAAAGGATGGTGGGGATAGTAACTCTCTGTTAATTAGGGCCAAGAGTGATAGCTGAATTCTAAAGGTCAGAAGGAAAGGAGAACACTACTATAAATGGTTGTGAGTTTGGCATGTGGCCCCTCGGCCTGTTCCCCTAGGTTCTGCTGGTCTCCTGTCCAGCTTCTGCTCTTGGTCACCTGACACATTCCTGGACAGTCATTTGTTGTTTTGTTCCTTGGTTTTGAGGTTTTTTGTGTGGTTTTTTTTTTTTTTTTTCATTTGGCCTCCTTAAGACTTCTGCTTGGTCCTTCTGCTGTGCTCACACATCTAATCCCAGCTATAGGCTCTGCCACTTTACCTTCCCCAAGAGAAACAATTCTGGGTGCAGATGAATGTGTCTCTGACCTTCTGCCTGCCACCAGGACATGCCCTGCCATACTGGGGCTAATGGCCCACTGACAGCAGCCTTTACCCACCGGCAGAAGAGTCGATGAGGTTTTGAACCTTTATGGTTCAGGCGTTTGTGGGACTTGCTGAAGGGTGCTGACAATTCTGCCACCTGCTCTCTGTCGTGCACACCTATCTCAGTGTTCAGAGCATGGTTTTGTTTTCATATTTTTCTCAAAAAAGGAAATAAATCTCTCTTTTACCATCACTTTTCTCAAGTCACTCGCACATCATAATGATTGTTTACTAGAATACAAAACCTTCAGGGCTGACAGCAGTGGCAAAAATGACAGAATGAACAGGATTGCATTTTCTTTTGTCTTGTCACTTCACCCTCACTTGTTTTTGTACAGTGCAGAATAGAGTCACTTCAGGAACAGCAAGAAGGGTGCAGCCCTCACCTGGCCAGAGCGGCTAACCTTTGCAGGTAAAGATTGCAAGAGGCACACGAAGCAGCTTCTCTCCTTACCTTCCACCATGGCCAGTGCAGCTGGGGCTGGGCCAAGGAAGGCATTACCCTGCCGGGCAGCAGAGGGTGATCACCCTGCTCTGCAGCTCTTGGGCACCCTTTGCTATTTGCAGCAGATTACAAATTAAATGTGGTTGTGCTTTGCCATGGGAAAGTGGAAAGTGTAGGCAGATGGCTTCGTCTTAGGGGATGTTACCTGGATGGTACCTACTTCATGTAAGAAGTATAGCCCTGTGGAAGGGTGGGGATTTACACCAGAGGAGGTCTGATCATTTGAAGACAATTTTCAGCTGGCTTTGAAATGAGCCTCTAAATTCCTTTTGAGCACTCTGGCTCTTCCTAAAGTATTTGAAACAATTTATTCCCAGATTAGGGTGAGATCTTCTTGCTCTTGCAGGAAAAAGAAAGGAGATAAAGGAAGCACTTCAACTTCCCAAGCCGCTCCAATGCTACCATTAAGCAGTGTGATTCTGACTCAATGCAGAGGGGGCTGGCAGCCACAGTAAGTGTGAACTGCTGCAGTGAAGGGGACTATTTAACCTGGATACTAAAAGTAATTTCTGCCAGGGCTACTTCAGCAAAACATTCGACAGTTAAACGGATTCAAACATATCCTCTCTTTCATGGGAAAAATGTAGGCAGAGAATGAATGGTGCCTAGATTAACGAGAAACTGTGCAAAAAGAGAAAAAAATGATGGTTTTCTGAAATATATTAGTGTTACATTCTACGGCAGCACCATATGCTAGTTTCCTGGATGCTGGTAATCCTGGTGTATTTTTATCTTGGCTAGTACTAAGAAGGGAGCTATCCAAGGCAACGTTCTTCCCACATATCTATGTTGAATGCAGTTTACCTTTGCTCTGTGTTGTAAATCTGAACTGAGACAGCCATGTAACTGCTTAAGATCATACCCTTATTTTCTGGCTGTATCCAAGTTTAGCTTTTAAATATCATATTATTCTATAATTTTCTTTGACAAAACCTTTTAATTTTTTTTTTCCTCTCCCACAGTGACAGAGCCTGGAAACACAGGACTTTAAAATCACAAGCCTCTACTGTTTCAATTTAAGGATCAGATCCACTAATTAGATGCAGCAGCAGACTATAAATTGCTCACGTTCCAGACAAAGGAGAACAACAAAAAGCCATTCTGTGTTAGTGGGGATGTATTAACATATATGTAGGACGTCATTCTCCTCTTAGTTGAACAAATATTCCTTAATCAGTCTTTGGAAATCACTTTTGAAGCTGGTGGCATTCTTCCATTATTAGACAGGGAAGAACAGCTATGAGTATTCTAGAAAAAAAGATCCACTTTTAATTAACATTGTCTAATCGGATGGATTTGAAATACCTAGAGCACAGGTGACCCTAAGCCTAGCCTGCTGGTCAAATTACGGTACTCGGCCCCTCTTCCCTGTATGCAGCAGTAGCGCCAGTCTGCTCTAGCTGCATTGCCTTCTGGGCTGTTACCACACATACTGATACAATTACTGGTACAACGACCCCGAGGATTTTGGGCAGTCAGCAGTCTTAGGATGAAAGCAATTGCACATCCGAAGTTCCCCAGGATTCACACTATTTTTGAAGGCTTTTGCAAGATGCTAGCGTGCACAGGTATCATAGTTTCTGTAGGAGCAATGCCAGAGTGCTTTTAAGACAGCTTAATTGAAGTCAACAGCAAGACAATGAGGCATCATGGAGCTAAGAGTAGTTTTCTCTGCTGGTGCACACCTCTGGTACAGCTAAGCTGAACAATGTTCAATTATCACACTCCTTTCCAGAGAGTCCTTCTGTCCTCTATGAGAGGTCACACCTTCGGTGTTAACGGTCCCTGTTTGACAGCCAGTTTGAAGCTGTCCAGACAGTTTGGCCAACTGATGCCTGGGACTGGCCATGCAGCCTGAAGAGGCAAGGGAAGCAGGCAAGTGCAACCCTGGGTGTATTGCATCTGAGGGAAGCCAGGCACGGTATATCCCAGCGATGCAAGGAGACCCAAGCAGCAATGTACCCACAAAAAAAGAAAAAGAAAAAGAAAAAAAAAAAAAAAAAAAAAAAA
>VWZI01005771.1:36745-101534 GCA_013396835.1 Psilopogon haemacephalus | reverse complement strand
AAGATGAGGCTGCAGTGTGAGTGCAGCCCAGACAGCAACTGTGTGCTGGGCTGCAGCAAGAGCAGCTGTGGGCAGCAGGGCAAGGGAGGGGATTGTGCCCCTTGGCTCTGCTCTCCTCACACCCCACCTGCAGCACTGTCTGCAGCTCTGCAGCCCCCAGCACAAGCAGCACATGCAAGGGTTGGAGCCAGTGCAGAGGAGGCCACCAAGATGCAGCTGAGAGGGCTGCAGCAGCTCTGCTCTGAGCACAGGCTGAGAGAGTTGGGGCTCTGCAGCCTGGAGAAGAGAAGGCTTCCAGGAGACCTTTGGGTGGCCTTGCAGGATCTGAAGAGGGCTGCAGAAAGGCTGAGGAGGGACTATTGACAAAGTCTGGTGATGAGAGGATGAGGGGGCATGGGTTTGAACTGGCGGAGGGGAGATAGAAACTGGATGTTAGGAAGAAGTTGTTTGCAAGTGAGGGTGGTGAGACACTGGCACAGGTTGCTCAGGGGGGTTGGAACTGGATGAACTTTGAGGAATCTTCCAACCTAAACCATTCTATGAAGATGAGAAAGAGAGTGTAGGGCCCAAGACAGGAAGGTTACGTGAGAACAGGTAAGACATCAGTGCAGAAGGAATAACAGGAAAACATGCTGGAAATGTACTTTGTAATGAGAGAAAGATGAGGAAGATGTGTTGGCCTGCTATTGAACAGGACGGGGAGAGTTATTGACAAGTGATGCTGAAGAGGTTGAGTGCTTAAAGCTCTTTTACTGCAATCTTTACCAAAAAGGTCAAATGCGATCAGGCAGGGAATGGCACTAGTGACAAAGGGGTAGAAACACAAGTGAAAACAGGGAAAGAACAGATTAAATAGCACTTAGATAAATTAGATCCTTCAAATTGGCTGGGTCAGATACAATTTGTCTTAAGGTATCCTGCTGGAGAGTCTGAAGCAATATTGGAGCCATTAGTGGTTATCTTTGAGAGCTTCTGGATATTGACTCGTGTTCCAGAAGATAGAAAAATGGCATATGGTGTGTTTCCTTACAGGGAGTGAAAAGAGTGTAACAGGGAATTAAAGAGCAGTGAGTGAAGGTCAGATTTTGGAAAAATATGGAAACAATCAAATTATTTGTAACCACTCAGGAAATAACAAGGAGGTGAGTAACAGCTACTATGGCTTTGTCAAAAACACAGATTTGTTAAACCAATTTAATTTCCTTCACAGGGAATAGGGGAGAATCAGTAGATAAATCTCAACTTTATTAAACCTTTCTAGTATCAGCCTCCTCATGGTCATAAGTGAGCTAGGAAAAATTATGGTTTCCTTCCTCCTACAAAATTCTCTGTCAAACTGGAAGAATGTTGTTAAATTCATTTCTGTAGGCACCTGTCCTGGATTTGCTTCTGTAGAATACTTCTGCTGCAGTCTTGTTTGTCAGAACAAGAGTGATTTACTTTCTGCATTCAGCAGAGTCCTGAGGAAGACTGCATGGGTGACAGCAGGCTAGTCTGAGGATGTTTAGAATACAATGTGATTTTGACAGCTGGAGCAGCATATCCAGTTTGAGGCAACACATTCCAGCTTCAAAAAAAGGTACCAAACAGAAAAGATCTATCCAAGCGCACTGGGAGCAGCCAGAGGTCTGGGAAACAAGGTACAAGGAGAACTAGAAAGAATGTTCTCATATAGGCTGCAGAAAAGGCTAAGGACATATGCACATAAAAGGAAAATGTATAGGTAGTCTTCCTTATCTACTATGGATAGGATAACAAGTATTGGGTTAAACAGGAGCACAGGAAATTTAGGTTAAACATTAGGAAGCACTTGGTAATAACATGGCTAGTTAAGCACTGGAAAAGAGCACCTGGGGAGGTTGGAAGTTTCAAGAGTATGCAAGACTTACACTTAGCAGAAAGTGTGCTTTTAAAGTTGTAGATGACCTCTCCAAATCCACTTTGCTTTACTAGTCTGAAAGGACAATCCACTCTAGTGAAATAGCAGCTTTGCCTGGATGCTGGTACTGCACAATGCTCCAGCAATCCCCATCCCAGCCCTCTCACAGTGTGCTTTAGCAGGTGCTTCATCTCAAGCAGAGAGCCAATCCCTCCTGCAGGCATTTCTGCACTTCAGCAGAGGTTTCAACGTGTTATTGGACTGGAGGCCAAACTGGCAGCTTTTCTTCTGCTGTGCTGCAGCACTACTGTTCAAAGTTTTACTGCCTACTGCTTCCACCTGTGGCAATGTGCTCAGCATGGACCTGCTTCTGAAGGCCACAGAGGGGCTTTACTCCATGCAGTTCAACTTCACATTTCCAGAGCAAATCAAACTGCTTGGAGAGAATGCAACCTGTGCTCCATGCTCAAGCTACGAATTCATTTCAGAAGAAAACAGAAAGTACTAAACGCTGTCATTAAACCCCAGAAATGCTGAAGACCAAGTTACAGTCTCATATAGCAGAGTATGTCCTACCTACTACACTTCCTGCCCTGCTCAGGACTGTCAGCAAGATTTGTAGGTGATATACATGCGAAGTGGCCGCCAGCCAAGGACTTATATTTGTGAAAAATGCATTTAAACCCAGACCTAGGCACGTGTGGAAAACACTGAACAATACAGTTGTTAAATATTTACATTAAAATTGTGCCTAGAATCTTGACCACTTTAAGTTCACAGCCAGATAAATACTCCCAGAGAAGTCCCAGACAAACCACCTCTGCCCACTGAAGCCACAGCTCTCAATAAATGAGAAAGTTAATGTATATGAACTCAGGCAGTGTGAGCTGACATTGCTGTAATACTAATAAAACTGGGGGAGGGGGAATCAGAAGGTGGCAGAGCTTGTCTGCTCATATATGAAAAGGAAAAGAATGTAAGAATTGTTGCATTCCTCTCCTGTACAAGCACTGATATATTTCTCAGGGTGGCAGGTGTAAAGGAGATGTGTTCTGTTACACAATAGATTTCATGCAATTAATAACTCTTAGTTACATGCTCATAAAACATTAAGGACACATCAACCTAATTATTTAATCACAAATCCTTCCCCTATTCTGCTTATCCTGGACTAGCTAAATATTTTGTTGTTTCAGTAGAAGATTTTTCTAACACATTGGGACAAGTTTCTCCAACTTGTAGCGGGAAAGACAAAAGCCACAACACATAGGCACACACACACATACACATGGCAGGGAAGGATGTGTCTGCTCTTGGTTTCACAGTGCCACTCTGTCCTTTGCCGGGTTAGAGTGGGGTTTGTCCATGTTATTTTGTGTCTCAATGCCAGCACTGACTCTGGTGACTGATTGACTTAGCTGGTGCTGCAGGACTTGAAACAGCAACGCTGGCAGCAGCAGCTCAGGGAAATACAGAAAGAGCTTGGCTGGGTTAATCCAAGGGGAGAGGAACGACGCTGGTGATCTGCCAGCTCTGAGAAACCTACAATAAATTAGGAATAACGATATTCATTGTTTTAAAATGAAAGATGCATGCAGAGCCTGGCAGAAGGATTTTAATCGCTGTGCTGTGCTTTAGCCTGGGGGCTCATAGCAAAAGCCTTTTTTCCTCCACGCTGAGTTATTCCTCACCTCATCTCACCAGCTTCAGCATACAGGCTCACAAAAGTCATTCCCTGCCTTTGGGGGAAAGGGACTGTCTACCTGCCTGTCCCCACCGTGAAAATGTACTATCACTCACCTCCACTGAAACCTAAGAGTTCTCACACAAAGCCTCCACTACAGCCGTGTCCCTTTTCCCAAGGGTCTCCTGCCTCTCACAGAGGATCACTGAAACAATTTCAGGCTTCCCCGCTGCATCTCCTACCTCCTACCAGCACGACTGCTGAAGTATCGCAGAGATTCTTTTCCAGTAGTGTTTTTTTTTGTCAAAAAAGAGAGAGAATTAGAAGATGGCTCTTGAGCTTTTTGACTTTGCTACTTTCCCCAATTCCTTTTTCTTGTGTGATCTTCTGCCCCTGCTCACTCCACTGCTGCTGCCTCTTAATTAAACATCCTCATTTTGATACTGACTCTGGTTTCATTTTATCTAGCTCCCCTCTCACTCCCTACAGAAGAGTCCCAGCAGCCGCTTCTGTCAGTAACTTTTTCCCTAACACAAGTAGTTTTCCAGTTTTCCACATTTATGATTGCTGGCATACTAACAGGGTTACCGGGCAGCTTTTAGCAGGACGGACTTAACTCGCATATAGATGGCTCGGGTAGAGACAATAGGAGATTTACTATTGTGTGTATGTGCAGCAAGATTCGGTGGCATTGTATGAACAAAACAGAAACAAAAAATAATTATTTGTTTGGCAGCCCACTGAATGTATGGGAAAAGCACAAAGTTTTATTCATCTGCAAGCTCAGCAGATGTCAGTGTATGAATGGCCTGATTTCAGTCTCGGTTTTGGACTAATGAAGATTTAATATAACTAATAGATCCATGAGGTAATTCTGGTTTTACACAAAAAAAAAAAAAGTGATTCCATATCATCCCATCACTTTTAAAAATGAAATATTACCTAACTCCACAAAGTGGGGGTATTTTTTGTGTTTTTGTTTCTGGGTTGGTGGGGTGTTTTTTTTGGTAGTGTTTTGTTAGAACAGCTTCTGGGGGAAGTGATAGTTCAGCTGTTATTTGAATGTCTGCTGCAGTGGACTCTATCACCACTGAAAGCCTAGAATAATGGATTGTGTTATTCTTTTGCATTTTTTTCTATACAGCTTTTGAGGGAGCTGTAATTGAAGAGAAATGAAAGGGCAGCCAACCAAGAGACAATACTGCAAAGATCAGTACTGGAATGTGAGACAACATACTTTAAAAGTTGAAACTTTCAAACTCCTGCTATATGTGTACTTTTGAAAAGGGTAACATCAATAGCAAAAAAAGAGAAACCCCAGCTATTTTTCCCCTGATTAAGAAATAATCAAACTCATTTTCTTCCAACTTCATGTTTATAATCTGATGATGGCATGAAAAAGAGGATTAATTCCTTCATTGGATACCTATTTTGAACTGCTGTTTTCTTTAGAAAATGTGATTAACTAAAAAAAGGTAAAAAAAGACCAGTGGAATAGAGACATGAGAACACCAAGGCAGGGTGTTAAGAAGCAGGGACCCTACAGCAATTTACAAAAAGGGCTGCAATGTATGAACTGCTATTTAGCATCAAGTGCCCTGTCAGCTGGCTCTCCACTTCGGCCAGCATTGTGTCTCCTCATTCCCAGTGTTTATAGAAAATTGAAATATGGCAGACAGCATTTTCCATACTTAAGTTTCAAACTCTAATACTTACAGGATTGCCAGAGGCTTACTGTTGTGCACTGACTGATGAACCAAGCTTTAAATTTCCTTTTGTTTCTACAAATATTAACAAGCAGAAGCTCTCCAAGGGCCTGATGTAAAGCTACTGAAGCCATTTTAAAGCCATTAAGGTCAGCAGGAATCTTTACATCTGTCTCTTGCACTCTTAGATTCTTCAAGTACTTATGTGCTCGCTTGATACATGCAGGAGCAATCCCATTGAAGAAGCTGTTTCTCTAAACCCCACAACAAATATCTGAGCTTATCTTTAGCTATATCTGGCCACGCTAAGCCCAAACTCTGGCTTTTCCCTATCCAAGAAAATTCAACAAGACTATTAATTTCTGAAATCAACTCTGCCTGTGAATATATTTGTGATATGTTTGTGACCAAGACCTACAATTGTATAGCAAAGGACTGAACTTATTCAGAATAAGGTGGATCCCAAACACAGGAGTCATTGCACCATAAACATAAGAATACTGTGGCTATTTCAGGCTGCAATAAGCAATGTTTGTACCAGTATACACCCTAAAAATATTAAGTAAGTTTATGCTGCTTTTAATGATGGAGAATTGAACAAAGCATAATTTGGAACTAGTTTTCAGTACTCTTGCCAAACTCTGAGTAAAACATCATTTACCTCCTAAATGAACATTTCTTTCTGGCAGTTTTGCATGAATTAAACATTTTGGTCATTTAAAGGGAAAATGTTACAAATCTGGAGTGTTCTTAAAACAGCAGATTGGTATACTTGAAATATCTCTTCTGATTTCAGGGAACTCCCTCTATGCATGTAAGTTGCTATGAAAACCACAACGATTTTGTGCTAATTTCAGAGCAAGCCTAAGAAAATAATATAATGCGGCAAAACACTCAGCAAAGCCAGAGCACGGGGACCACAATGCTGTAATAGATGATATCAAGATGATGGCAAAATAATGTCACTGCAGTCACTGGAGACTACATTACTATGTCAAGATGATGGCAAAATGATTTTGACTCAAGTCTATTGAAACTCTGTTAAAATATCCAGATGACTGCAACATACCAGACAAATTCCCCAGAGGCAGTCACTGGTGAATTTGTGTTAAAGACTTTCAAATACACCGCTGTAACCTATGTTACATGGGCAAGATCTTGGCTTGCTAATGCATTAGCCTGAACCCATCAACAGCAGCTAAGCCTCTAAAAGGAAAGCATTGCGTTCCGTGTGGAAAGTTCTGACGATCCTAGGCATTTCGAGATACATAATTGATTTTGTCTTCTGTGCCTGCACAGAGATAGCTTGGGATTGCTGTGGCAAGACGATACAGCTGAGAAAACAAGATCACTCGCAAATATGGCCTCACCTGAGGCTGAGCCGTTTTAGGAATTCATGCTGTGAAGAGGCAAACCGTGCCCTGGTGCTCCAGAAGTGAAAATATCAGGTGGTAATTGAGAATCACACCTAAAATAATGCAGCTGCTTCCTGGAGAAGGGAGATGTAAAAGGTAATAGTTAAGGTAGCTTTAATGTTTTCTCCCCACAGGAAAAGTAGTGAGTTAATCAGCAAAGGGATGCAATCTCAGTTGAATTCCCTGTTTACCCAGGAGGGTTTGCTTTTTTGCAGTAGAGAAAGACTGCTCCTGACAGTCACAACAGAGCTTATGAACACTGATAGACGTTAGCTGTGGAAATCTTGACGGAGGCAAACACCTTTATCTGAGCAGATTAGACTGAAGTATATCAACAAGTGGATAATGTCTTTTCTCCCTCTTATGCAAGAAAAACTTCCAGAACATCAACCAACATTGGTCTCTGCTCTTGCCAGGGCTGACAGTCCTTTAGTTTTAGGAGCAGCATGCTCAGCAGGATCTGTTCATGCTAACTGCAGGATTGAACCCTCAGAAGATTGTTAGAGCAATTAGTGCAGAAGCAGCAACATTCCTGTTACCGGAACTAACAAGAAGCTGCAAGAGTGATTTCAACAGAAATAGTCGAGGCTGCTCTAATTACACGTTCTGTGCATAGGCTGCCGAGTAGGATGATTTTAGAAACTGGGTTATTCAAGCTTCTGAGGTTACAAATGCTGCTGTGCCAGCTCCACCCACTAAGTAAAAGGTTGTAGGCTGCAATCGGCTAGCTGATTTGTTCAGTGCAGCACAACTGTAGGCAACTTAGAAGGTAAAACAAGGCTCTTCAAAGGATAGACAGTTGTACTTAGAAGAGTTTGGGTTCTACTACAGGTCTATTTCATCAGCAATGAAAAGTGTTTTCTGCTGTTTCCTGAAGAGAGAAGCCTTTACCCTCTGTTTTCTAATCTTGCTGACCCACTTGTCCTTCACCTCCAGCTGACAGCACTGGGCTAACCATTGCATTCAGCCGTGCCCTGGATCTTGGGCTCATCAAGTCTATTGTGAACAGATGGAGCTTGGGGTTCCTACAGATCCCATCTGCTCTTGCAGCAGCCAGCATTAGCACTCTTTCAGGAAGAAGCCTAGGTTCCCCCAGAAATCCCACTCATCTTTGTTGCTTTGCACTGTCACTCGCAGATGGACTGGTGTAAAACAGTAAGAACATATCAGCTGCACACTTGGCAGCAGCACCTCCAGAGCTGGGCACACCTGATCTTTCCAAAGGGTATACAATCAAAGTCCTTAAGGCCTCATTCTGCCAATGTGGACTTGTGGCTACTTCTGCCAGACAGCTACCTCTCTGCAAGGGGAGCGCACTTTGAGGAGTCAGTATTTAAGTGGGTAGGTCTGCAAAGTAGGCTGATGAAAATAGTTTCATTCAACACAAGTCACAGCTTTAGCTGCCTCCTGAATATTTTTTTTTTTAATAGATTTTATGTCCTAATCCTAATTTACAAAACTTTTATTGGTCTAGGAGTAAGTTACATCAAGTTTTCAGGTACACCTTATGCAAGATCAATTTACTCCAAACTTCAAGAGGGCAGTACAACACTCTGGGGAAGATGTAACTGAAGTGGACTGCAGCCTGCTTCAGCTCATGACTTCTGCTCAGAAGATAGGCAAGAAATGGAGAGAACGGGAAGGGGAGGTCACTTAGCATGCAGCTCTTCAACTTAGATGTTAGCCAATGCTTATGCTACAGGCTCAGTTGGAAGATCCAGGAGTACATACCTTTTGCAGGTATCAGCTTCAGCTGTCTTGGTAACACATGTCAAGAGGAGATCCAGAAACCCACCACTGGGCTCTCTTGATTTCATAGGAAGCAGTGTGGCTGCCTGGGTAGAAGGTAACTGATTTGGGTGACTGGGGAACTCAGACCTACTGGAAACATTCCTGACCTATTCAGTCTAGACACAGCTCCCGTACAGTTTGCTTGCAAATCCTGTTAGAATGACAGATCCTGTACTAGTGGCACAAAGTAACAGATCTTACTTTAAGTGACCAGAAAAAAATCTCCCTTGGTACAGGAATAAAGCCATGAGGAAGTGATTTCTGTGCCCTTCCAATCTCATCAATCACTTTAACTGGGAACAAAGGAGTATCTGGGATGCTCTGCTTCAGTGATTCTCCATTTCATGTAAATTCCATTGCAACAGTGTAGACTGTAGTGACCTCATGATCACTTTTAAGTCATCCAGAGACAGCTAGTATAGATTGATCAACATATAGTGGGTTATAGTTGCATCTTTGACATCTTTCTCATTTGCCAGTGTGGAGACGAATTATGCTACCAGAAAGAATTCGGTAGAAATACAGATATTTTTTTGTTTGGTTGGTTTCCTACGAGCAAAACATCTGCTTCCAGTAGCACTGCTGAATACCAAGCAATGCCATTAAATTCAGTGTTGATAGCTATTAAATTATTTGTACCTCAAAGATGCAAATCAATGGTTGAAACACAGGAAATTCTACTGTAGTCACCCTGATGCCCAATAGCAGCAAGCAATTGAAACAGCAACATTGCTCTTCTGGCATGAAACTAGGCCTAGTAGCTCAATTATTTCCTTTTTTTTTTTTTTTTTTTTTTTTTTTTTTTTTTTTTTTAACTGTCACTAGTATAAATCAATACTTTTCCATCTGCAGTCATTTCTAGACTTGAACCATGAACTTGCACCAAGTATAGCCTTTCTAACCATTATGCAACCTCTTGACAGAAACCCATTATAAACCTTTATTCTACAGTGCAGCTCTGCTAGTGATATTTACATCTATAACACACATCTCGTGCTCTTTTCTTTCTTGAAGCCCCTTTTACAGCATCACTTGCACACTGTACTTCAGCCTCTAGCCATGGAAAATACAGACAGAAGTGTACTTCTTAAACATGCTCTGTTTTACCTGTTGATTTTAGTATTTCCAGTGAAAGGATCATAAAGATCTGGCAACAGAAAAGGGGGCTGATTTCAAGTTTTAATACCTTCATGGTAGAGGAGACTTGTTATAGATCACGTTTCTGCTGTGGGTGTTGAGCTGCTTCAATCAGTGTATGAAGCTGCTCCTTAGATGTGCAAGATGTAGGCAACCACACCAGCTGCTGGTTGCCCACTACTTGCTTGCACCAGACAGCCCTACACTTTCCTACAAACATAGCCATACATTAATCTCACAGCATAGAAGCAGTAGCTCGGCAGGACCCCTCTCTTTGTGGCAGGAGATGACAGGTTTCATTGATGATCTAACAGGACCACGCTTGTTCAAAATGACACCTGCTTTCCTATCAGTCCCACCTGCAGTTTCTGCTGATCTTGAAGTAAGGCAGGTGACAGCTACAGAAGCAAGATCCCACCCAAAGGCAGATCCTGCTAAGTAATCTATCACTATAGCCAAGATGTATTTCTTCAGGCCAACTGGGAATTCATCATAAAATTATATTCTGCACAGTCCACAACCCAGTCTTTAATAGCAACATACATCTGCAAACACTCCTTGCCCACACCAGTCACTGGCTAATTGGGTGCAAGAGATAAACAATCAATCCTTTCAAAAAGGTCACCTGGACAGGAACTTGAAATGGGGAAAAAGAAATAAATGGAAAACGCCATGTAGCCTGATGACACCCCACAACGGACTCCACATTAGCAGCAGGCACATCTGAGAACTAGGACTGTCTGCCACAGATTTCACCTTGCAGGGAGATGGAGTCATCTCAGATCACAGTAGCTGTTTCTTTAGTCTGGTATTGTGGAGCAGAGGTAATACTCTGTGATAGCTGATTAAGGGAAAGCCTGCCCTAAAGGGAACTATTTTGTTAAGCCTCATCGGTTAGTATTTACATGCACTCTGAATCGTAAGCATTTACATCTCTTAAGATTTTTATCCTTGTTAATATTACTGTAGATAAGCTCATGACCTGTTTCTGAGCATTTAAATGTCCTTTCTCAAATACCAGTAAGTGCTCAATATTTTGTTCCACCCATTACAAATGGGCTGAAAAAGAGTACTTTCTGTTTGTGAGCATAAAGTCTGAGCAACTTTACTCACTGGTCAAGTCTTGCTTGTGCAAGCAAGACTCAGCACTTCGGTCAGATGGAAAAGTGGCTCCCATTCATATGACTGAGAAAAACATGGCAGGAAAAAAGGGGGGAAAATTCCATAGCTTGAAGGAAAATATCTTTCCATATCTTGCACAGCTTTTGGGTTTGTTATGATGAAAGGCTTCTTGAGAACTCCTTTATGCACCTTTTGTCTCACATTCGTTATTTTACGTATCACTGTTCTGTCAGATCTAATTTGCCCTTTTCTTGAAATACTCTAAAAGTATTTTTTTTCCTCAGATGTTTCCATGTGTTGTGTAGTAAAGAGAAAGCTTTATTTTCAAACAAAACACCACATCACTCACTGTATACTCGCTGCTGTCTAGTGGTTCAGCTATAGCTACACCTTTAGCCAAACTTGTTTGTGTTAGGATATAACTAAGAATAGCCTCTCCTTTTCTGTGCTCTGCAGCTACTTATTTCAATTATGATTACTGAAGGGCTTAAGAGCCTGTTTTGCCCTGTCCCATTTGGCCAGTTTATAAGAGGGAAGCTGAATTTACCAACTATTACTCTTTCATTTAGGTTTGGGGTTTTTTGTCTCTTTGATTTCTCTCAATCTTTTAATCACAACATTTTCTTAGGCCAAATAAATAAATATGAATTTATGTCACGCTGTTCTCACTGGTTTGGGATTTTTCTCTCGTGTGTTTACAGCATGGTGGAGTCCTCACAAAAGGGCAATCTGTGCACAGACGCTTGGCTGTAGCACCAGTTGCTCTTCATGTGCACTTTATACCGTGGCATCATTGCTTGGCGCCAGGCATCTGGTACCACGTCCAAGAAACGGAACAGGACTGTGCGTAAGATACCAGAGCTACCCAAGGAATATTAGGGATGAGGTATCCAGCCGAAAGCAGGAACATGACTAAGAAATGAAACCATGCAGTTTTGTGGATAGTGGATGTGATGATCACAGTAAACTGCTGAGAGCATCCTGTGTCCACCAAAAAGATGAATTGATTCTACTTCAGAAGTTTCTAAACATCAGAGTAAAATCAGACAGAGCTAACCTTATCAGAGTAAAATCAGACAGAGCTAATAGGTGGTGTGCCTTCTGTCCTGGAAAAAACCCTCTTATTTATGCCTCTTGAGTATTTATAAAGCATTACATGATGTCAGAAGTTATCTTGAGCCAAAGATGGAGCAATTACTTCCTCTGAGTCTGTTGGATTTATGAAGAAAGCTTGCAGAAAAATGGTATCAGCTTGGCAATATTTTGAGTATTTTTCTCTGCCACAGGGGCTGGAATCACTTGAAGGGCAAGCTGCAAGACTTCAGGGGGTGGTGGTGGGTGCTCAGCAGCCCTCCAAGTTCAGAGTGTAGTTGGGAGAAGATAAAAAGAATTTGACACAGTGTTAAACAAAAGGCTTACTGTGAATAGGAAGAGCACCCAGATAAACCTGCAGAGACATCTCAAAGCAGAAGGAAGCCACCTTTAGAATCAGTTGGAGACATTAGGGTATGCCGCCCATATACCATAGGGTAAACGCCTATGCACGACACAAGTCATCACAGTCCTATGTCCCTTCATTTCAATTTCCATCCTTCTGCCAAAACACAGTGCTAGAGCGGCAAACACAGAAGGGCAGGTTTTCAGACAGTCTGTGTTCTTCGTGCCTTTACCCTCGGCAAAAGGGGCTGCAGCAGCTGGTGTAACCTAATAAACAGCACTTTTACCTAGCTCTGCTTTGGGTACAGCTCTGCCTTCTGCTCGTCATGTTTCTCAGCTCAAGTGAGCCCCGCTAGCTACTGCTGACAGGAACACCATAGAGAGTCCCAGCTTGGCTGGAGCCACGGCGAACTTTCTGCTCCTCCTCGCTGGGTGCGCCCTGTCCTGCCTGGGCTAACCCGGAGCGTTCAGCCGGTGCTGGCGCACGGCACGGGTCGAGGCGGGAAGGAGCTGAAGCCCAGCAGCGGAGCAGTCGCTGGCGGTGACGTCCGCGCCGCGCGCTGGGCGGCTGCCCCGCGCCCGGCCCCGCNGGGCACCGAGCGCCGGCCTGGACCCGCAAGCGGCAGTGCCGCCGCGGTGCCACGGGCCAATCCACACCCGCGAAACCATCGCGGAAGGGCCAAAGAAAGCTTTTACTTTTTAGAGGAAAAAACTCGGGAGAGTTACACAGCGACAGGCTACCATGCCGGCACAGTACTCCTGGCCTAGCCCCGCCTGAGCACTGTCTGGAAAGTGGCCGAGTGCAGGCAGAGGGGAGCAGTGAACACAGGGCCCGCCTGAGCGAGTGCCCTGTGCTATAGCCACGAGTCCCAGCTGCCAGCAGCGCCCTCCACCTGAGACCAGTGCCTCCCGAGCCAGCTGGAGAAAGGTACATGTACAGAGTTTCTGATCACATTCAGGGAGTAAAGGACCATTAGCTGCTGCCTCCCTTCAAGTGTCTGGCAGCCAGGAAGCAACAACTGCTGCTGGAAGGGACAGTGACAGCGAAAGGAGCTGAGAAGGAGAGGTCCTCATAACAGATCCGTGTTGGCTTTCTTGAGTGGTTTCCTATGTGCATAGAATCATCGAATGGTTTAGGTTAGAAGGGACCTCAAAGCTCATCTAGTTCCAACCCCCCGCCATAGGCAGGGACACCTCCCATTAGAACAGGTTGTTCAAGGCATGCTGCTGCACCTCTGCTGACAGCTGAACCACTAGAGGTGTCACCTGAGGTAAGAGACAGCAAATATGAAGCTCAGCCTCCTGGTCATGGGTGCTTTTGATAATGCAACACTGCCTGCTCAGCCCGCCTGTGTCCTGGAGCGGGCACAGCCCTTGGGTTCCTCAGATTCTAGTCAAAACCCAACAGCAAAGGCACAAAGCAGACAGCCTAAGAAACCATCCCAGTGAGGCACATCTCTCCGCTTTCTTTGGAACTGGACATATTTCAAAATGATTCAACAAAAGTTGTGATTCACAGTATTGAAAATGATGGTTTAAAGAAGGCACTTTCAGATAATCCAATGTGAGAGCACACTGGAAATCACAGAGGAAGGAAATGGATGTATTAAAAACAATGCAGAAGTGCTTTGCAAACCAAACTGTGGAGGGAACTGGCCACTAATACCTGGATTCAGGACCTGATTTCCTACTTGATAAATTCTAGCTCTCATTATGTCCTTAAACATATATGCAACTAGTTCGCATTCCAAAACCCCACAAACCCATTCTAGGTCATATTCCAAACCCCCACCAAACCAGGTATGATGTGAAATAGCTACATGTACTTTCAGGCCTTAAAAAAAAATTGGCATGCAGTTTTCTATGACACAGTTCAGACCATTAAAAAAAAATATAACCACTGTATTTCAAAGGCACACAAAACTGAAAACATGATAAGAAAACGAGAAATTGAGTGTTTAATGTCAAAGAGAAACTTCCTACCACTGTCCAACTGTTCTACCTTGCAAGTAAATGACTGGTTTCATACACAATACTGTGATTTATTGTTAGTCAGAATGTAAAAGCTGCTAGCTTGTACTTCACTAAAAAAGACTGCCCAGTTTGTATAACTGCCATGCCCAGCTGTAAATGTACTTTGCTAATAAATTAAATCCGCTTGAATAAAAGACATGAAGGAAACTTCAAGACCAAACTAAGGACCAGGCATTTAGAAACAGCAGGCTAAACTAGCTCAAGACTGAATACAACTGAATACACATCAAACTTCCAATTTTTGGTTAATTTCTTAAAATGCTAAGCTAAAGAGTGAAAGTAAAACTTCAAGGCAAAAGGTACCAGTAGACAAAACCACATCAGTAATTGGCAATATAGGAACTACTCTGCAGGGTTAAATTGTTAACTTCAGGGTTAACATCAGAAAAAGTTTTTTTCCCTCTAGCTCCACCAAGTACTAGAGGGAAGCCTGCAAGCAGTGGACCTGCCCTGCTCAGAGCACCTCAGAGAACTCAGATTAAGCCAGAATGGGCTCAGCAGGGTCTGGAACACCCAGGAGCAAGGGGAAGCAGAAACCCAGCTGTGATCTGGATTCCTTGGCTTCTTCAATGTGTGCTGCCTTTTATCCAGGGCTTGCGTCAACTCCACAATTAAGAGTTTAACGCACGCAAGATATACTTTGCAAGTGTCGCATTATTCATTAACAAATCTGATTAAACTGCTAGGGCAGTGAGCACCAGCACAGATTCAGAAAGACAAATACTCTCCGTGGTGCAGTGTTTGTGAGCAACGTTACCCATAAATGGATTTTAACTATTTAAATTGGCTTCTGTTCAGAAACTATGAAAAGGCACAATGGGGCACAGAATACTTCATTTTTCCTACTGTGCTTAATGGGAGTGTGTGTGGGGAGGGGGTTGGTGTGGGTGAAGTTTACAGATTAAGACTTCAGAAGAGCAATACGAATATTTCTGCAAAGACTCCTGTATTGTAATCCTGGATTTGGGCGGGGGGCGGGGAAACCAAAAAAAAAACCCCCTTTTTTTTTTTTTTAACTCCCAGCACCACTTTACTGATTATTAAGCATTTGTTTTTCAGCAATATTTCATACTACATATAGAGCGTTTAAAACCCACTCCATGTAGACTAAGTCACGTTCAAATCTGGATGTCACAAATGAATGCTGTGGCTTTGCCACAGCACCTGTATGACTGTTACACTTTCATTCCTTTATAAGCGTTGTGATATTTGAGGTCACAGAGGTAAATCAGTACAGGAGAATCTGAGCTTTTTTATTTTACTAAATGTACACTTTCACCATTTTGACAGGACTGAAAAGAAGTTTCCACTGGCCACAACAGACACCTGTGACTTTCCCTCCGTGCACATGCCTACTTGTCACAAATTTTCAGAAGCCTGGTATCAAATCCTGTAAGTCAGTCTGGGGCTGATACACAAATAAAGCAGTCTTCTCCAAGATAACAGTTACTCCTGCTAGATTATGTCTCTGTTAAATACAGGTCCATTGTGAGCCTATTTCTTCACAGTCAGACAACAAGCCCGTATCTCCAGCTCTTCCAGGGTGTGGCTGCCCATGGTGCGAGCTGTCTAAGGAAGACTGCCAGCGCTCAGTTTTATTGCCGTTCTTTGATCCCTGTTTGTGCAGTAGTAGGTGCACAGCACTGACCTACTGAACTGAGCTCTGCTAATGTGGCCAGAACATTTTGTGGTGTGTCCGAGAGCTCCGGCTGCTTCTTTACAACGTGAGCACATTAGAACACATATTTTTGTATGACTTGAAAAAATGAATAGTTTACCCCCTCCCCCCACCCCGGTGTTGGTTTTGGGTTTTTTTTTTTCCCTTCTCAATGATAGTCTATTTCATTATTTAAAACTCAAGATGAGCTCCAACCCAAAAGTACTGAGTTCAGTAGAGGTTTTGTCTAAATCAGAGCTATAAGGCTTGGTCCATGATTTCTAGAAATATGCTTGCAGCCTAAGAAATATAAAATCTCCCAGTGATAATGTGCCCTGTAAACATCGTTTACAGTGGCCTGATAGAAACTTTTCAATAGAAATTAATCATCTTTTCCTCTTAGACAAGTGTGTTTCATACTTTCAGATCTTGTTTGACAGCAATCAGGGATCCATCCAGTTCAGAATTTTGAAAACATCTAAGGAAATAGAAATCAAATGGTGCTCCAGCTAGTTAATTAAAACATTTCAGAATCTTTCACCTGCAGTGTCAAGCTGTTTTGTTAAGTGAAGAATTGAGAGACTAACAGAGCAGGTGCTGCTGCAAGCACAGATTGCTGTAGAAAATCACTTTATAGAAGCCTATCACAAGTAGTCTGACTACAGGATGTAATAGAGGGGGCAGCGTAGGCTCATTGCTTCTCATTACCTGATTGTGAAATCTTTAGTTAAGGAGAGCTCTCATTGAAAGGATTTTCCCAGAGTAAGACTGCAGGATTGGGACCACATTGTGCCATTATGGTAGATATCACAAAGACCAGGCTGATTGTATTATGATTTTCAGTGGCAGCATCTGATCTGAAGCCAAAGGAATTTAATAGAACACTTCCAATTGATTTCATTGCAGACCAGATTAGGAGAAGAGTCACCACATGGCTGGTTCAGGGTGAAATAGTAAAATGAAGCATCCTTGAAGTTGTTTAACAGGTTGAATATATTTCCTCCCAGAAAACCAGAATAGTAATATTTGTTTAGAAAATATTGAGTGAGAGCACAGAAGTGCAGTCAGCCAGAATAATGTGAGTGGACTTCTGTTTGGAATTTCTGTTTTATTTTTAATGGAAAAGGATGCTAGAAAGGTCAGAAGCAAACATCTGCACACCACTGCGTATTTGCTCTATTTGTGCAGAAAGAGCAAGGCCAATGCTTACAATATCAGCTGTCTAAGACCTGTTCTGGAAGTTTCTCTTGAGCATGGGCTCTGAAAGACCGCCCTTGAAATCACTGTTAAGCTACGTGAGCAAGAGTATTTGCCTCAATCAGCAATTTCCAGGACAGAAGCCTTGGTTTGTATGATCCTTGGGGCAGAGGGTGTAATCTAGCTCTATTTATATGGTGTATACATATAAGGATGCCCCAGTTCCTATCTAGAATTCTAAGTAAGTGTAAAACCAAGCAAAACAAAGAAATTTTCTCAAGGCTAGTCACATATCTCTCCTTGCCAGATAAACCCAGAGAAACTGAAGGACATTTTAAAGGGCCTTCCTGAAAACTTTTACTTTAGAAAGAAACCTTCCCAAACGTGCTCTGAAGGTGCAATCCCACTGTCCTGCTCACCCTAATAAAAAGTGATACCCAAGAGAAAGCATTCTACTGTGTTGAACCTTGTCCCAGTGAACTAAACTGCCAGAAGTTCACTTTTACTAGGATAGACGTGTTACTTCTTTCACATAGGCGCAGCTTTGCATTGCTGATTATTATTCATGTTGCCCCAGAAAAGGACTTCAGAAAGAGAGATAAGAAAGAAGGAGCAGCTGAAAGATGGATGTGCAACAATTAATTTTGGTTCATATATGGCAAAACATGCAATGTACCACCATAAACGAACGAAAACCACATCTAGTAAAGTGTACATCTAGTCTCACCTGTACTGCTTGATACACGTGTGTAAATCAAAAGCAGCCATAGCTACAGTTTACAAGAGTTGGCTTGTAATTTAGAGGATTATTTTTCTTAGAAACAACATGAAAATACAATTCTGTCTCAATACACACAATATTCTGTGTTTGCAAATGCACTGTTAATAACTTCTCAGGCTCTGTAGTATGCCAGTTACCACCTCTGTCCAATGAGCACACCAGTCAAGATGAACTTTATTTTTCAGAGACAATCTGTTCTTCTCCTTCCCCCTCCCCCCTTCTCAGATTTTCTTTTGGAGGTGAAGAGTGTTTCTCAGAGGCTATTTCCTTTCCGTGTCAGTTCCTTTCTAATAGGATATAGCTCTGTTATAGAAGACTTCAGAAATGATATCACACTAGAGTCAGAAACTTCAGATTCCTTGTGCCTCTATTTCCCCTCTTACAAACTAGTACAATACTGAAACATCTTCCAGGCTTATTTCATTAAGCTCTGCTCGTTACATGAAAGTATTTTAACAAAAAGTGGTAGAGGCAAAAATATTATTCTGGTTTCACTGTCATTTTAAGACAACTCTTTGTGCAAGTTTTCCTTCCCTCTCCTGAGGAGTGGACAAATAAATGTAAATGCTCTTCTAGATAGATTTTCCTCAGGCAGGAAACCTAGGCTTTCTACACCAAAATGTACTGCGATCTCATTTGAAAGGGCCAAAACTATCAGACTGATGAAAAGCAGATTCAAGCCTCCATGCACATCTAATTGGGACAGAGAGCCACATGAGTAAGGATTACATGTGCATGCATAATAATATATTCACCCAGTGATTACTGTGGAGAAAGCACTGCCCAGCTAGATCTGTAACAGCTACTATGCATGCACAGAAAGAATTTATGCTCTGCCTTATTGATGAACAGGAACGGAGCAACTGTTTTGTTTTTAAAAAAATATTCACTGAAGAGCAAAAAAAAAAAGCATATGCTAAGATATGATTGACAGCTGCCATAATGGACTGTCATGTCAAAGAACTGCCTTGCTAATTCTCTTACATAATGAGCTAGATGCTAGGCTCTCCTTGCAAGTTTGATTGTGCACCCTTCCATCAATCTTACCGACATCTTGGCATCTAAAATACAGCAAAACCACTTAACAAGGGCTCTTTAAACAGGCAAGAAGAGGGATGTCTCTGTGTATTAAATGTGATGTGGAGGTTGCTATGGTAAATTTGAGCATGTGAACATTGCAGTGCAAAATTCCACACTGGCAGCTAGAGCTGAGGCCAACCATGCCTCCAGGTTCTTTAAGTGTACTTCGACTGCATTATTTAAAGAATGGAAGGAATATGGTTTTGGTGCCACTTCCTTTTAGGGAAAAATAAAAGTGTCTTTGTCTAATCCTTTTTTTTGCGAGCGTGCAGATCCCTGGGGTGTTGACGAGGAGCGCCTGAAATAGATTGTAGTGCGCTCTGCAGCTTTCGAAAATGGGGCTCCATCCCCCAGACTCCTTCAGTAACTTCAGAGAGGAGATACATCTGCGTTTCTCTTTCTTTTTCCGCTTTGTCTGGTTGTCACTGTTACATAATGCTGCCAGTTGTCATCGCAGCTCAGTGGTGTTGTTAGGCAACTCCTTTAGCTTTATTTATTGAATTGAAAATTGCTATATAGGTGTCGATTATCTGCCCTAGAGTTCTGATGATTATAGCTTTAACTATTGGCACTTCCTTTATTACCAGTTCTCTGACTTCCCCATTTTGCTTGCTAAATTTATAATCCACAGAGCCCCTTCAGCTGTGAACTGCTCCCTCCCAAGCAATTGTAGATTAATTGCCAGCTCCACCTCAGGGCCCTGTAGTGGAGGGGAATTGAACTGCACATCAGAGAGTGAAGTTTAGTGTATAAACATTTACCAGGATTTACTGTTCTCTGTGTTTTTTCGCATTTTCCTTTTAGAAGAAGTTCCATGGGAAACCTGCAACTTCCCCAGCTCCACAGTGACATTTATTAGATCTCTTACGTTCTTATATTGTTGATACTACTCATTTTTGATCACAAAGGCACCAAAATGAGTAATGTATTTCTACCGTGGCTCAGTGTCTCAGCTGCATATACCATTGTGCCTGCTATTTTATCTGGTGACTTTGGAGCTGTTTACTTAGGGATGTTTCACTATTTATTTGTATTTTCTCTTGCTCAACTTTATCAATGTAAAGCACCAGTTTAGTCCATGCTCCCTATATCTGCTTTTCCCTTTTGGTGAAGTAACTACAACATTCCCCTCCACAAAGAAGAATTTTTTGCATGCGTGATTCCATTGTTCTCACTTTGCAAAATCAACCTCTCTGACAGCAAAGTCCTGGTATGACTGCACACAAATGCTGACCTGACTGTTCAGTGTGATCCCCACAGTCAGAGTTATTTTCAATCTCCCCCAGATTTCCCTCTTTTGACTGCTTGATTGGTTTCCACTTCCAGAGTCTTTGTGCAATTGCCACCGAAAGCTGCACCTTTCTCTATTAGTTAAAATGTGTAACAGAACTCTTAGCTGCCTGCAACACTTTCCCAAGGCACCCCAGTGGGTGAGGAACCTACTTCTGTGCTCAGCATCTCTGTTAATAACAGCACCAACTCTGCCTCAGCCAGACAGCCTTTATGGTATTCACTGACATATGCCAGCCCACAGAGAAGCTATTTGATCATCTCCCCTCTCAAACAACTTTCAACACAGTACTTGTTTTGCTAAGGCTTCTTCACTCCACATCTTTCCTCTTTGTGGCTCTAGACTCCTCCAGTGCTCTGGGCTGAGTATGCCTCAAAAGCTTTGCTTCCCTACAAGATGCTCCTTTATTTGCCGCAGCCGTTGCCAAATTAATGTGCTGAACCTTCAATTGGTAGCATTTCACCAAGGTATTTAAAAACTTGTGGCTGTATCTTGTGAGTTCGTAGGGGGAGAAGAAACTTTTCTGAAAGTATGAGCAGAAGTGGGGTAGTCTATGTATGAACAGATCTACTTTATCTGCGAATTACCATCTTCTTTGGTAACAAATTCACCCTCAGGGATCTTGAATCCTGCTCCAGACAGTCTAATACACAACAGATATCACCCACCCTGTGTATATCAGCTCAACATGGGTGAGAGATTTGCATAGGCACTGCTGAGAGAATACTTATGTGATAAAAGTGTATGTCAAGGACTCTGTTCAGCTCCAGCTATTGCAGGCTTCCTTGGTGATCTCGACACCTTTCTTTCTATAGGACCCAACTTCGTAGCTGTATTTTTCACAGATAAGAGAATAATCCATTTGGAATGACCAGTGTTCATGAAGTTGTGAGGAAAGCACTACAGACAGGTAGGTAAGCAGAAAGATAAAAAGATCCTTTGCTCTCATAGGTTGGAGTAGGCTTTTTCCCCCACCTTCTCCTCTTCAGAGTACCTGAAAGTGAAAAAGGATTATGTTTTACAGTGGGCTACAGACTTAGAGCATTTCTTTATTTTTTTTAAGCTTCTCTGATTTCAGTTGTCATTCAAGAAATATTTTTTCTCTAGATTCTTTTTCCTCCCACTTGTGTATCTGTTCTACTTCTAGCTTTGTAATTCTGAGTCCAAAAACATTTCCACTCTCAGTGTTCAGATGGTTTTGTGTTTCAGAACTCCACACCATCAGCAGTATGTGAGTTGTAACATGACATTTAATATATATTTACATGTAAGTTTTCTCTGTGGGGCCTTTAAAATGGATTCTGGTAAGGATAATATCTTAAAAGACAAAAAACCAAACCAACCTTTCATTGCCTACCTTGTTTTGCATCAGCATGTAAAAACATCTCTCTAGATTCTTGCAATTCTGTGGTTTCTCCTATGGCAGTACAGATTAATGAATGACTTGGTTTGTTTTTTTGTTTTTTTTTTTTCCCCTCAGAAAGTTCTAACCATAGCATGAGAAAAGAAGAGAAACCAGTTAGAATTCTCTGAGCAGACAACTCTCCCTAGATCAAATGCTCCCTTTTGGTGAACATCTGCTTTAAAAGGTACCACCTGTTCATAAAAGATTACCAATAATAAAGTACTCATGTGTCAAATATTGCAAGGAATGATTAAAAGTTTGTAACAATTGCTCCTTGTAAAGTAACTAGGGTTAAGCTGAAAATAACATTCAGAAGCCAAAAGCCAGTGCATCTGCTTCTGTGGTTGGTGTAACAAGATGGTGCATGTACAGCCATGAACACATTATAACATTTGATATTTTTAATCAAATCCCATTTTAAGGTGTGATGTGTTTTACTCCTCTAAAGGTCATTTTAGTTACAGTAGCATTAAGGGCTTTCAATAAAACATTTTAAATGCCAGTTATATAACTGCTTTTAAAACATTTAACAGCTACATTGGTTACATGACCTGAAACAAAGGATATTTTCTCAGCACTTTGATATATTGTGGCTGGATTATCCTTATGGGAACGCTCAGTTCTGTAATGGCCTCAGGTCATCCCATAATACATGGTGTAGGATTTTTTTTTTCACCAAAACAATAATTGTTAATGAAGCCAATGGCGATGGAAGTTCAATGACATGGCAGAGAATAGAGACTGCAGTCAATAATAGCAGCAGACACTGGCCAGTACAAGAAGTTCATCAGCACTGTTCAAGGGCACAAAGATGTAGCAGGAAGGAATGAGCACACATTGATCTGAACACTGCATTGCACAGCCAAGGAAGAATCACTCAGGTAAACAGAAGTTCTTTCCTCCCTTACATGTTCAAGAGCATTGCACCATTAAAAATCATCTATGGTAGGATATAAGACATACAGAATATAGGATTAAAAAGATAAGAGTTTCAGGACTCCATGCTCAGTTGTACCTTGGCACATGTAAGTCATACCATTCCATACCTCTCCGTTAATTTTGAGACAATGGGATGCAGTGAAATGAACAAGCTCCATTTGATGTACATGAGACTCGTGCCAGATCCTATTATTGAGTGTAGAAAGCTATTTTCTGCTAGGTTCTCTACAGAAAAATATCACTGGAGAAGCATTTTCAGCTGCAGCATGTCTCCTGCCAGGATTCTTGGATTCTGGATTTCATTCCCAGACCCAGCAACCTTTTTGACTGAAAAGCAAGATTCCACATGGCAGATCATCATGAGCCAGTCATCAGAACAGACTGTTTCAATTTTTTTTTCTTACTTATCTCTTTAGTTTCGGGATTCATGTGGTTAAAGCCACCTATTTGTGTGCGATCCTGGTCTGTGTAACACGGCTGGGCTTGGCACATGGTTCTGGCCATGCTTGTGGACTTCCACCTCCTTCACCAAAGGAAGTGGCTCTTGTCTAGGAAACTGTACCCAAAAGCCAAAAATGACATCTAAAAATCAGGCTTCCTAAATCTCTTTTTTCCCCTTATTTTCCCCTTTTAAATAAAATCTTTGATTGAAAAATGGAAAAAAAAAAAAGTGCACCATTTTCTCCTGCTTTGAGCAGGATGTATTAGGTGATCTGAGGGCACACCCAGCCTCAATTGTTCTAAGAAAATGTATTTCTTGTAAAGCAATATAAGCAAAAGACACAGCGACAATCCTTTCTCACAGTTCCTAGGCATCCTGTCTTGCTTAGTGACTTCACGTCGTAATGAAATTAAGAAGTCGCTGTGTTGGAGAATATCTTCCACAGCCAACTTTATCAGGGGCCAATGAAAAAATGTTTCCAAAGTGAACAGCTGGCATCTCTTCATAAAAGATTCCCTTTTAGAGCACTATTTCCAAACAATATTACAGTGGCTCCATTCACACAGCTATAGTTAAGACTGTCAATACTGCTCTTATAAACCTTGTTTTCCAAGGATTTACAACTTTACAGCTGAGCCATAATTAGCTGGGAGAGTTCCGTCTGTCAGTGAGAACATTTTTGCTAATATTAATAAAATTAGTTTTAGATCATGGAAAATTAAAACATAGTACTTTATATGCATAAAAAGGATTCTTGAGTGTTAAACAGCCTTGATTTAAAAAAAAAGGGAATTTTGACAAGCAATTAAAATATAATATTATCTTNTCTTTTTCTTTTGAGGGAAGAAGAAAAAAAAATCATCTCAGTTTGACAAACACATGAAAATTCCAGATCAGTGGATCAGGTCTCTCCTTCATTTATGTCGTTACGAAGAACGGGCACAATGGTCTTATTAAAAGGCTCAGAACCAACCAAAGTTCATATTCTGTGTCTTTTCTCAGTTCTTCAGTCTTGCTGCCATGTAAGCAAAGCTTTTAGTACTTTGTATCATTTAGATCATTTTGTGACAATACCAATTTGTACCCTTCCTGTAGCTTTATGGTCATTTCAGCCTTAGCCCAGCTTTCAGCACTCTCTGTTTTCCAGGCCATTCTTAATTACCATGCAAAATGAACACCTCTTGTTTCCCATTCCAGTCACACTAATCTGTACTCCACTGTGAGCCCAACTCACCCTTTTAGCTGTTGTCAGCTCTCGTTTCTGTTCATGGAGCTCTTCTGACTGCATCAGGATTTCATGTCAGGGAGTCGTATTTGATTCACTTGCTGTATATCTTAATGGCAATGTGTACTAGATATCCCAAAAGAGCTAATGAAGTCCCGTGAAACAAGGCCAAGTAATTGATGTCTTTATGCAGAAACTAATTCATTCATCAAAACTTCTCCTTTCTAGCAGAAATTTTTCTGAGAAAATGCACGTTGTGAGGAAGTGAAAAAGATAAGCCAAAGCTGGTTACTCAAAAAAGTCTTTTTCTAGTAGGTAATAAACCATTACAAAAGAAATAAAGATGACAACATGTGAAGGCAGTAGCACAACAAAGCCTTAGGCTGCCTACTTTCTAGAACTTCACTCTCCTCCTCCCTCTCTCTTCTCTCTCCCTAAATTTCATTTGTCCTAATCTTTAAGTTTCTAGATTTACCCCTCCCACAATTATCATATTTGGAACCTTGACTTTTCATGCAACCCCTGTCCTGTGCAGAACTGCTGGGTGCTCATTTCTAAGCTGAACCAAAGAATCATCCAGAAAGAGTGCAACTGCATATGACAGACTCATCTGAGACTGGCACAGATTCAGAGAACCACATATTGATGTCAAAACCCTCAGCGTTGCTAGGAAATAATGGTTCTAGAAAACCTATGGTCTGGTTCTCCGCAGTGCTACTGGTTCTCCTTCTAACTGTGTCCCTGTTGCCATCCCTCTGAGACATTTTACCACAAGAAAGCCCTAATGGCTCACTAGATCAAGCTCAAAAAGATGTCTAGGTCATGCTTTTTATAATTTCCCTCTCTTCTCCCTGCCATTCAGCTGAGCTTGTGTGCTCCCAATGACTTTATGGTCCTGAAAGTCCAAGAAAGAAACAGTGAGAGAATAAACAGTAAGAAAATAGTCACAGACAGGATAGGTACAACCAAGGACCTTGTTCATAGATACTCAGAACTGACTCTGCATTAGTAAAAATGCATCATACTCCTTCCACTTTCTTCCTTGTGCTGGGAAGGCACTGCTGGTGTTTTTCCTCCCTCTTCCCATACCAGTTAGTTTTCATACATCCTTTGTTAATGCTGGGAGATTTTTCCTAAACAGAAGAATAATTGTGGTGATTTGGAGAGAGCCTGCTTTCACTTAATACAATATCTCCAGTGATTTGGAAGTGGGCAAAAAGAGTAGATTTTCACCTTGGCATTACAGCGTTGTGGAAACAAACACGAATCTTTCATGTGAGAATGCAAACAGCAGCCATAAAGCTCTCCTTGTCTTTGCTGACTGATCTGTATGATAATTGTGGGCTAGGATGACTGTTCCTCTCAGGTCAGAGTTAACTGTATTATGCATTCAGAAGCCTTACTGAATTCTGTGGCCAGCACCCTGCACAAAAACATCAAGTTAAAATCGTTTCTTCAAATTCAAATGGGATCAATACCTCTCAAGAGACAGATGGGGTTTTCTTTTCTGCACTGAAAAAAGAATCAGTGTCTGGAGTTCTGGCTCAAAGTATTCACTCAGCTACAGAACAACCAGAAGAATCAGCAGAGAGTGGGCACCTGCTCTTTTCCTTGATCAGCCCTGGATCTTAGAATTTGATGTTTTCTATAAAGGGAGATTGCTGTTGGTCTTGCATGCTGCTTTTTAAACTGCACAGCCTGGCTCAGGCAAGAAGGGAATGTTTATTCTTTTTGGGAGCTTTTAAATTTTTACTTGTAGCTGAATCCTCTAGGTCAGTTGTATCTGCAGGGGTGGGAGAGCAATTTAATTGCTTTTACTTCCTACCTTCATCTCAGGGTGACCAGTCCATTAATAATGCACAGGAAGCAACTAGGAAATGCATTGTAGATTAGGGATTAATTGATATTTGGAAAGATTTCAATCCACATTTGAAGGAAAAGGTTAAGCACTGTAGTCCAGCTCTAGTTACTATTTGCATTTTATTATTTTTTCATTTCTTATAGCCCTGCTTCTTCTGGTTTTAGATCTGTTTTTCTTTTTCTGTGACAAAACAGGCATTTACACAAATTTTCTTTGTTTGTTTCTTTCTTGAGATATTTGTTACCTTTCTGATACAAGCCAACCAATATAAAATACATATATTTATCTGCATTTTCCAGTAAATTTTTTTTTTTCCTGTATTGACGCCACCTACAGTTCCTTTATGAACAATTTGACTTTCCAAAATGTTACTGATTTCTGTGCTTGGAAGTTACAAGATTAATAGTGATGGAGGCAAAAAATTCTTCAGTTCTTTCAGTAAATGGGTGCTGCACCACTTGCTTCAATGCCTGCTGATGTGCTTCAGCACATCACTTTTAGTAAGAAACATGAGCAAAGCACTCCTCAAATCAACAAGGCATTAAAATACAGGAAACAGATGGGTAATTCCAGTGACATCAGGGCAGGAAGGTATGGTTTAGTTGGCTTGAAAATGATGAGCGTGGCACCTCAACTTGTTTTGCTTGTGTACCCCATAGAAATGATAATGACTTCAGCAACTTCTTTAGCAGCTTTAAAGGCTGCAGTGTAGCTAATATTGACACCCATAAAAACAGTAACTACTGGTAGCAGAACTTGACTTTAGCTGTCATGAGCAAGAGACAATGTGAAAAGAACAGAAGACCCAATAGGAAAGATATATTAGATTCTATTAGATTCTTTTCAGACCTTGAGAAATTCACCATCTTTTCCCAATGCCAGTTACATTAAAAATAGACTAAAGTTAGGAATATAACATAAATGTCCAGTTACAAGCACTTTGATAATGTTAGGTGAGTTGGACAAAGACCTTTTGAGGACCCCTGGTGCTACAGCAGCTTTTATGACGGCATTTGAATTTGAGAGTAGTGGAACCTTCTGAAAGCAGCTAAAACCAGACAATTTGGAAGAGTTTCAAGGCTGCTAAATGCACACTGCAGAGAGATACTGATGACTGTAAAATTTGAGTGGCCATCTCAAGTTAGTATTAAAATGTCAAGAGAGAGGTGAGCTGGCATTTAGTATGTTGTACTGTGAAGTATTTGGAACACTAATCATGGAAACACTGAAGCTACTTTTCTAGTAAGCTGCCACTCTGAAAGCAGTTAGACCAGCTACAGAAGTCTGGGGAGATACAGTATGTGAGCTGAGCGACAGTGATTATGATACTCCTTTGCAGTAAGTGACTTGGGATTAGAGAAGTTCACTTTCCCATCACTTGGAGGTAGTACAAGTCACATCACAACTGACTTCTGTAGTTCTAAGAGTATTTTGCATCCCAAATGCAGTTCTGTTTGTGTTTTTTAAAAATTTGTTTTGTTTTTTTTTCTTCTCTGACAGACCAAGAGAAAGGAAAAAGTAAGAGAACAGAACATGTAGCACAAGAAAATGCTCTGGGGGAATTGTTGCTCACTTCACCATACCACAGTGAGAACAGCTGCTGAAAATGCCTTTTTTTTCCCCACTAAGGGGTTTCTCAGTCTAGGCCTGAATTTTATTCAGGTGTCCACTGTCTGATGAGAAAGAGCAGTAAGCAGCATGTCCTGTACTACAGTATTAAATGCAAATGATATGCTATTTACAACAACTCTTAAGAGCTGTTTTCAAATCCCTTTAGTGTTTTTTCATTCAGAGAGTTATTTGGGGAATCTTGCTAATTCTGGTTTTATTAACACATTTGGTGAAGGTTATCTGAGTTTCTTCTCTTAATCTAAGAGACTTTGCAAGCGCTATTTGCTGATTTATCTGGTTGATTAAATAAATGAAGAAAGAATTGTAAACTGTAGCAGTGTCACAATGGGGTAGTTATGCTTTATTTTAATTAAAATCAGAGTCTAAAAAATATTTTGTTCAGTGTCTATCTACCTAGGCATGTTTGGCCTACTTTCTTCAAGTACCTAGAGATGCTGTTTAAGTCATTTGTTCCATCTGCCAAATCCACAGACCTGCATTCTGTGAATAGCTAAGGCTGCAGGCACTTTTCAGCCAAAAGAACCTGAATTCCCTGGCCACAAGCATTCATGTAAGGCTTCCTGCTTTTACACCAATCTGGTCCTTCTCCCTCTGCTCTACTTTCCACTTCCATGCTCTGCAGCTTGCCACGGTTGCAAGCTTCCCCTACAACACTTCAGGAAAGAAGGCTCCATGAAACTTCCATTGCTTTTTCACTTTCCACCTCATCTCTCTGCAGGAGTTCAGATAGTCGTATACAAATCTCTGGCCCCAGAGTTTCCTGTCAAAAGGAATAACCAAGAATCACACACATGCAAAAAGCACCAAGACAGTGAAATTTGTGAAATTATAGCACAAAACAACAGAAGGGTTTTCACACAGAGGAATTGAACTTTAAATAGCATTAACTTACCTTTGGTGAAGTTCCCAACTACGTGCCTCTGTTCTTAGCTGCGCCCAATGGTTCTACTGGAGGAGGTGAGCTTTCTTCTGATCCCCAATCAAATAAAGACGAATTTCCATGCCAGCTTGTTTTTTGCTGTAGTTGGCAATGATCTCATCACTCTCAAAACCTGTTACATACTGCCCTGGACACTAACATGTTACCTGGATGTTGCTAGGATGAACCATTTGGATCATTCTCTCTCCTTTTTCTCCACCACATTGCCTGCTCCCTGTGCTGTTAAACCATTTGGAAGTTGCCCAAGGTACCCTCTTGTTGGGAAGTCCCTAAGTAGCTCTGTAGCCTACATTGCTTCTCATAATGCATTGTCCTTATTTTGAAATACTGAGCAGGTAGGGTACATGTATTCATTTGTATTCCCCAGCTGGCCTGTGTAGGCATTTTGTGGGCAATGTTGCTCATGGACCCCAAATACAGTTGATGTGAAGTTGAGAAAAGCAAGCATGCAGAATCATAGAATGACAGACTGTCAGGGGCTGGAAGGGACCTCCAAAGCTCATCTACTCCAGCCCTGCTGCCAGAGCAGGAGCACCCAGAGCAGGTCACACAGGAACATGTCTATATGGTTCTTGAATATGTCCAGAGAGTGAGACACCATAACCCCCCTGGGCAGCCTGTGCCAGTGCCCTCACCTCTTCATCAGGTTGACATGGAGCCTCCTATGCCTCAGCTTCCACTCACTGCCCTTTGTCCTGTCAATGGGCATCACCCAGCAGAGCCTGGCTCCAGCCTCCTGGCACTCACCCTGCACATAATAGGGTGGGTAAGTTCAGAGGGCATATGAAAGACAGAACACATCTACTAGCCAAACTCATATGTAATTAATGGAGCTCATCAGCGGTGAGTGGCTGCAGTTAGGTAGCCCTCCCTGGTACTGAAGAGCAACAGGAAAGGAAGAAACTTGAATGAACTAGATTGGAAAGAAAAAAAAGTACCCCAACTAGCTTTTCCGTCCCAATCATAATGTTTTAATACAACAGAATCAAGTGGCAAACAAAAAGGTAATGTGCATTTTCTTCAAGGACTTGTTGAAAACTAGAATGCAGTATCTCTGTAATTTACTGCTAATATGTACACAATGTAAAAGATCAGGAGCAGAGAGTACTATCACTGTATTTAGTGATAATGGTGCTTTCCTTTCGTAGGCTTGATATAAACTTTGATTACATAGCATTTCTTTAATTTGCTGCTATTCAAGAAAACCCTTAGAGCACCGCAGCAAGCAATGCCTCTCTCTTACATTTGCATTTTTTAATTTGCATTTTTTAATTTCCCAGACTACAGCTTCACACCTACACAGGCTTCCCCTGTGGGAGGGATGAGAATATTTTTCAGTATGAATGATACTGTTTCTCTCCTCAAATAGCTGTAGTTATTAATTCCAGAGATTTATTAAAAAATCACTTTGCTACTGTATCACTTAAGTGTTTCTAACATCAGATGCCAATCTATTGTTCCACTGGTACCCACTTTAAATAGGGCAGCCAAGCAAAAAGTTCAGACTGCTCAAATGACTGTCTGCTGTTCTCAGCAGCCTGCCCTGGCATTCCTTGCATACCCCAAAATGCCACTGAGGGCAGGAGGAATTCGGAGCTTTTAAAGGAAGAACCATTATGTCCATAATCCATCAAGCCCCCCATGGCACACTAATGACAAGAATCTAGACCAGGTTACTCCGCACAGCAGACCTTAGGATCTCTCCTATTTGCTAACCAACAGGGACCAGTTTAAAACATGTACTAACACACATGTTCTAGGAGGTAGGTATTTGCCTGTGATCAGTATTTTAAACCCTGCTCTGCCTCACGTGGATGAGGACTTCAACCCAGATCTCTTCCAACTCTTCAGAGTGTGAGGCTCTTCTCAGGACAGAATGGCTACGAGAGGAAGGTCCTGCAAGCCAGTGGTTATGTGGCAGATGACAGTTAACCATCAAGTGATTCTTTCAACTGCTGGTATTTCAGTGGGTATACAAATTGGAGCAGTCTCACTGGAAGAGACTGAAAGAGCCCTCAGCATTCAAAAGCCTGGTGGGCAGAGTCCTTTCTAAGATGTGGGAGATCTAGATTTAATTCTAAATACTAGATTTGGCAGAGAGACATTTATATTCCAATCTCACAGAAGACACCAAATTAACAGAAGGAAAATGAAATGGTGTCTCCCCAACTCTGTTTTTTGCAGGAAGGGGTCAACTTCTTTTGGGCACTGCCTTCAAGAGCAGCTTTGGAGGCCAGGCTGTAAGGCTTTCCCTCCCCACACCAGCACCTCCTGAGTCAATCCTAACTTGCCTTCAGCATGCTGGCCTCTGAGACAGGCATCTTGAACTACCCTGTCTGCCTCCTGCTTTGCAGACAGAGTTTGTACTTGTTTTGGATTTCTCTATCTAATGCAGAGATCTTGTTCGTAAAGGCCTGGGATGCTAAATTTGAGGCATGACATAAAGAGGGAAGGCAACAGGCAACAACCTGGAAAAGAAATGGCAGCAGCAGGGCAGTGGCTTTGCTGAGGAATCTTAGCTAAGATGCCTGTCTGTTGGAGAGTGACCGTCTCCAGAACACCATCCGGAGGCTGAGGCAAAACAAAATATGTATTTGACTTTTCTCTATCCAGGACCTTGCAAAAGAAAATTTAAAAACACAACATGTNCTTTATATAACAGCACCATATCATGACACCTGCCATAACAATATTTTATCAGTCTATTCTTATCCTATGTCTCTTGAAGCTTGACTAGGTTACTGCATCAAAGGGAAGGAGCAATAGCATCATTTCAGATAAAAGAAAAAGAGAGAAGTATGCTGTACACAATCTGCCCATCATGTCACCTTACAGATACATTAACCAAACAGGCAACACACCTATGAAAAATACATAGCCCCTATAACATGGCAATCCATGGAAATCAAAACTTCTCAGGTATGGTAAATAATGCTTGATTCTTACATGGTAGCTGTAATTCAAAATGCTTCACACAGATTAATTAGTGTAACACACTTTATACACATTGATACACTGAGGCAGAGGAAGATTAAATAAATGGTAAAGCACAAAATTAAATAGACACAGGAAGTGGCAGAGCCATAAATAACAGAGAACTCCTGGATTCCAGAATTAAGGAAAAAAACGACTTATTCTAATTCAGCTATTTTCACCCCCTTTCTTAAAATACATGTTTAAAGTGACAAGTTCTGCTGTGCACAGCACTGAGCACATTGTCAGGTCTTTGCAAGTACTAAACTGAATAAATAATATTAACTGTAATCCCACTACCATGCCCTAAACCCCTAAATCTATTGAAATTTTAAACCTTCATATTTAACTGACTTTAGTAAAGATCATTCTGAAAGCTGCACTATCTTGGTACTCCTAATTAATATGTAATAATAATCATGACCAATAATGCTGCTCTACTGAGGACTTAATCCTACAGATCATTCTTGTGAAAGCACTTTGATAATAATGATTATTCTTACAGTTCATTTTTCATGGTAGTAACTTCAAGTACCATGATGATTAATAAAGCTAAGGAAATTGAGAGATACATATAATAATAAGCTTATGAGCCTGCCAATGTGCTGATCTTATTAAATAAACATTAACAAAAAATAAAGCTGCAAAGGAGATTCTCTTGGGTGAGGGGGAAAATAGACAAATAAACAAACCGCCCCTTGAGGCTACATCAGCAGGATTGAATTGACCTCTGTATCAGTGTTATTTCTATTGTCACTCTAGCAAACAAAATAAAATAATACATAGCACTTAGTGAACTGTGGACTAGGTTGTCAGCTGGTAGAAATAGGTGCATTGGTAATAATATAAAGCAATTGTGCAGCTGGCCCTACATTTGCAGAGGGCTGCATAAACTGCCTAATACATCTTGTCCGTAATGACTTCAGTTCACAGCAGACACATAGTGCCCATGTTCTGGGACAGTCGTTGTGTGTGTGTGCATGTATTGTGTCCCTGTCCCACCCCCCCAATATATATCTATATATCTATATCTATATCTATATCTATATCTATATCTATATCTATCTATCTATCTATCTATCTATCTATCTATCTATCTATCTATCTATCTATCTATATCTCACAGAATTACAGCATGTTAGAAGTTGGAAGGCGCCTCCAGAGTCCAACCCCCTGCCAAAGCAGGATCATCAAGGGTAGTTCACACAGGGGTGCATCCAGGCAGGTTTTGAAAGTGTTCAGAGGAGACTACACAATCTCTCTGGGCAGCCTGTTCCAGTGTGTGCTGGTTTGAGCTAATTGGAGAATTTGAGTGAGAAATTAGACTATTGGCTGAGAGAGGTAAACACAGTATGTCATTTCACCAGAGTTTTACTGAGGAAAGAAAAAAAAAAATTGTTTTTAAAGTGCTGTACCCAAAACACAGATATCAGAGGGTTTCTGACTGCTCTAGCTGCGGCTGCTCCTCTTACATGGTCTCCTTTCCTTTGTCTTGGTAGCTAATTCAGAGTAATTCTACTAAATATTTTCCTGCTACTAACCCCCCTGGCTGCTTATCTGCAGCATCAACAGGTGGTGAGATAAGACTGGGGAAGGGGGGAAATGTGGTAGGGGGTGTTTGGTTACCCTCTCTTGGGGGATTTTGGTCTCTGGGGGGGCTGTGGTGTTTCTGTATTACCTTTTTATTGTATATATCTGTAAGTATCTGTTATACCTTGTAAATATTTGCTTGTATATTGTGCATTGCTGTAAATATAAAGCTTCATTTATTAACTTCCAATGTTTCTGAGTCCTAGCCAGGGTTTATGAAAGGTGGGGGGGCAGGGAACTGCTTAAACAGTGCTCTGTCACCCTCACTATAAAGAAGTTTCTCCCCATGTTGAGGTGAAGCCTTCTCTGTTCCAGTTTGTATCCATATATTATATGTGAGCTATGTAGCTGGATTAGGCATAGTGAGATCTTTTTGGTCTGCAGTGCCTAGGATCTAAGTTTAAAATAGATGCCTCTTGTCTTCCTTCTCTCGCCTTTCCACTCCTGTAGGTTTAAATAAACACTTTGGTATGACCCAAGTTAGATTTCCACTTACATTTGTCTCAAGCCAATAGAAAGAATTCACCTTGTTAAAAACCCCAACCCAGCCCCCTGAGGGATGAATTCAGCCTACAAATGCACAGGCAGCATTTTGACAGAAAGGAAGTCAGCTGGACTGGCATGACTTTTAGCAGCAAAAGAATCCTTTGCAGCACAGTTTCTGCAATTAGAGAAGCCTGCTCAGCGACACAGGCAGGTTTTATATGCAGAACTTTATAATCCTCAAAAAGCTCTCACTGGTTTGACTTCCCTGGCAAAGTCCTGGTAGTACAGATCAACCTTAAGAGATATATTAAACAGGAAAGGGCTCTTTTAGAAATACAAGTTACTTGGGGGTGAGTAACTTTGTACTTAACAAGGCTCCTGACTTTGTTCCTAGCTGGCATAGACCATTCTAGTAGCAATGGGAAACCAGAAGGAAATGGATTACGGGATACACAAGAGAGGGAAGAAGTCCTCAGGTGGAGGTTTACTGAGACATCAGATATAAATGGAGATAATCTACCGTGACTTGCTCATGGGCTCCACAGCAATGTCCACATGTCGGTGTCAGGAAAGTGGAGAAAGGGACGTGGGGTTTTGTGAGGAGTCACATGGTGGTATCCAAATCTGAGATGTGAGAAAACGGAGAGGAGTCTTTAGAAGAAAAGCTGACAGACCTTACTGCAGGGGAATCCTGCAGGTCCTCCATTTCATAATCACATTTACTTAGGCCCTTTTGGCAATAATTGCACAGAGAAAGACAGAGAAGAACAAAAAAAGGTGCCAAGCTGCCAGAAGCCCTCTGGTAACACAGAAGCCCTGCCCACGGTCAGAGAAACTTCATGATGGTAAGAAATAGCTGGCCTGGTTTGAATACACACTGTATAAACACTGTCTGAGGCTCATGGAAGTGCTGAATGGAATCAACTCTCTCTTTGTTAAGGGGATGAACAATATTTCATTCCAAATAAATATCAAGAGTAGCCTCCAGCAACAGAAAGCAAATCTGAATAGGAAGAGATCTTAGCAGATCTAAGAGAGGCTTTCTACACTACCGCTCGATCCTTCTGCAAACTGATTTGTGCAGGAAGAGCAGGAATGGGTGGATGTTCCTCTGGGGACAGTCATCTTTTCTAACTCGAGTAAATTACGTTGAATGAGAATGCAAAGTCATAAAACATAATCAAGCTATTAGGTAGGTAAGAACTGTAGCGAAGATGCAGTTCTCTTCGGTGACTGCCTACTGTTACATATGGTAAGTAGAGACAATAGGAATCAGGGGGAGCACTTGGCGTGCAGTCATTTCCTTCCCTGGGCCTCCTGCTATTTGCAGAACTCTGCAGAATTTCTTGGGAGGCTTGGTCAGCTTTCTCTGTTGATGAAATACACTTGGATTTCAATGCTAACCACCACTGCTACAAAAGTGGGGTAGTTACAAAAGGTTAATTTGCAAAACTATTTGTAACTTCTGTAGCTTTCTATTTTTAGGTGTTCAATTTAAGGCTTCTGGTGGCTGCAGACATCTGTCTTGTCAGAGATTTCTCTGTGGTGCTAACAGAAGTGAAGCTGAACTGAAGATTTGGATTCATCATGACGTGGGAACTGGGACTTTGATTCTAGAGAAAACAGAACCCAGAGGAGAATCATAAACACACATTTTCTTTGCATATAGATGTTTCTATTATTCCTAGGACTATCAAATAAATCTTGAAATAATCACATGAGCCAATTTGTGCAACAATGGAAATAAATAGGGGGTTTGTTGGGGATTTCCCCTGGCATCAAGACAGAGCCTCTCTGTATTTAGTGTGAACCCTCAGGACTCAGTCATTTAGCCTAACAAGAACTTCTGAGGCCTGTGCTCCCTTTCCCGTTGTCTGTTTCAAGGATATAAAACTTCCTATCTATGCTTGTTCTTGGTTAGTAGTCCTCTGTTCAGTCTGTCAATGTGCTCTCTCGTCTCAATTATTTTTCATTTCAAAGTATATCAGACCATCACCTGGAGTAAAATTCAAGATAAGAGAAGCTCATTTGCTCAGCCTTTGTGCTAGGAGACCAAAGTCCCAGATTTGAAAGGAAAACATTTTCCTTGAAGGAGTATCCCAAATAACATTTTCACAAAGGCTGGGGAGGATATCACACACAAAGCAGAGATCGTGCAAGATTTCTCCTAGAGGCTCCTCAACCCCACATTTGAGCAACTGAGTGGAATCCAAAAGAGGGAGGAAAGCTCTGCATGCATGTCAGTGAGATGGCCAACATGCCACACAGGATTCCTCTGTGCTGTATTAGTCGTGAAAATTTTGCTAGCTAGGAGAGGGCTTTAGAACAACAGAGTTAAAATGTGATCATTTACACCACAAAGAACAGGAGGTGCTGGCAAGTTCTGGAGTACACAGAAAGGATATTAAGAAATGGCAATCAACTTTTTTTTTTTAAACTACTCTGCTTAAGGAAAACCAAGTGTGAGAGAATCAGATTGTTAACACAAGCCTTGTTCAGTCTACTTAGAAAAAAACTGAAGTCATTGGCCAGATTACAGTTACAGTTTGTACACACTGGCACTACTCAAAGGACCATGGAATGAAGCAACAACAGATAAAGCCTGACAAAAATACCAGCATGGAGTTAGAATTTGGAATCACTAAGGGGGTGATTTGGATCCAACCATGTGGTTAATGACACGGCTGATTTTGATTCTCATGCTGCAGCCTCTGTTAAACTGAAAGCTCATCACAGGATCTAAAGTATCCTTTTACTCTTAAGGTTTCCATTTCCCCTTTCCTATAAGTTTCAGAAGAATCTTTAGTTTGTGCTGTTTTGCTCATACCATACTTAAAAGCACTAAAAAGCCAACTGTTTGTTTATCCTCAGGGCAGGTGCTCTGTAGAATATCACAGTCAAGCTTTGCTGTTCTGTATTACAAAGTCTTCAACCTTGACCTAAGAGGTTCTTCTTCCCCATTTCCCCTTTTTTTTCTTAAAAAAAAAAAAAAGCACATAGAAATCATTCTTTATTCTCAGCTAGTGCTTTGTCTTGCTTTAGTAAAGCCTTTGCCATACATACACACATACAAGTTTTTCTAGGTTACTTGACCATTACTTAAGACTGAAGCTAGTCTGGGGCTGAAATCATTCTCTTAGTATGGTTAGAAAATTGGAAAACTCTCCTGGGGAATTCAGCAGTGTTAATTGCATGACTCGGTAAACACATACATCTCACTTTAACACGGAGGGAAGCAGAGTCCTCATCTCCCTGTACAATCTGTGACAACTTCACCCTTACATTGAATAATGGCACACAGGTGGAATGATCTTGCTCCATTACAAACCTTTAGAAAAATATATATAACAGCAGAAGCCTGCAAAGGTGTTGTGCTACCAGACAAATAGTGTACAAATCCTAAATTCTGGAGTTATGACAAAATAATCTCTATTGGTGTGTAGGGAAAAGTAATAAAGTAAATTCCTGCTTTGGTCACCTACCCAGGTGTGACCTAGGATACAAGATAAAAAGCCAAGCTGCAGCTCAAAACAGGAGGCACAAAGGTGACTTTTGAAATCCCCTGATCCCAAGCTAGTTGCTAGATGGTCCTCAAGCATAAGTTAAGGCAGACTTCAGCATCAGCATCTAAACCTGTCTTTTGCTCCAGCCCAAAGCCCATTAGGAGCCATGCCCTAATACCACAGGAGTATTCCCTGGGAAGGGAATCAATAGGTTCCAGAGCCACTTGCTTCATCAGCCTGGAGAAAACCTTATTTAACTCTTTGCATAACTGCAGTACTGACAGTTGTGACCACCTCATGTGAGAATATATCATACTGGGTTTTATTCATAATTCAACAACATTTCTGTAACATCTAGTTAAAATATCATCCTAATAATCAATGCCTGGCTCTTAGGATATCTGAGTCTGCCAGAGTTTCTGCTTTTCTGTTCCTCTGCAGAGATTCAAAAGCCATAATCACATAAAGTGGTCTGTAGACCTCAAAACTGTATCCAGTAATCTTGGAAAAAACTTTCCCAGGTTCAGATGGACACTGCCTTGAAACTTCTGCCTAGGTGGTTCACATGGCTAAAGCACAGCTATATTCCAGACCGTGCCACAGATGTTTGTCCTGACTAGTCACTACAGCCTTGATATGCACAGGCACTCAGCATCACATTGCATTTCCTTAGAATTTTTACCAGGGGCAATTTGGTATTTACAAAAAACTTCCCTAGAAATGCTGACATGTGGCAATCAGCACATAGGGCACCAGGTTTACACAGCAGACTTACGAGGGAGTACATGGGTGTAAAAGTGGCACAGGGCTAAAAGCAGCTTCTGATAGATGGTGTTCTAGAAGAACACCTTAGATTTTCAAATTAATCAAAAGTAGTTGGAAACTCCATTCCTACAAAATACAGATCAATTTTTATGCCTGTAGGTACCTTTGATAAAATCTGTGTTTTTTCCTAGCTGCAATTAAGAAAAGCTCACTCAAAGAACAAATAATTCTCTCTGTGTTGATACTTTGGCAATTCCATGTCCTTCTTCAGGAGCAATGAGATTGCAGCACAGCACAATCAGGTGGCTGTTAGCTGGGTGCTACTGTGTTCAGAATTCAAACCCAGATCTTAAATGTGCGAAGAAAGAAATTGTGTCAAAGAACTGTCCATCAGCTGTACTCTATAACTTAAAATCAGAAGCCACAAGTGTCTTTCTCCTGAACTCTTGCAGGGCCTCAAAAATAAACCAGGACTGCCAATTGTGAGACATTATAGAGCACAGATTAGAAATATTCACTGTCTTTGAAAGTCACAGACCAAAGTACCTAGTAACACATTTTTGCTCCTTTCCTTGAGCAATCCATAAGCAATTCCACTCTTGCAGTGAAGGATTTGGGTATGCTTCTGAAAGTCTTCCAGCAAGCCACACTGACCTGCCTCAGATCGACTGTGATCTTACTTGTACCAGCAAAAAGTAAATATAAGTATACTGTATCAGAGGTACCTTGGTGCATGCCCAAAATTAGGCTTCAGCTTCAGACCTGTGTGTTTTTATGCTAAGAAATCCTAAATCTGCCCTGCAGAAGAGGTCTGCTGGAGAGGACCAGAGAAGACCTGTACCTTGGTACAGTAACTCCACCACATAATCCAGTTTCTACTGACTCTTCCACAGATACCTCCTTTGTTTTGTCTTGAATGCTATCAGCATGCCAAGGCAGCACCAGGGACACAAAACGGGGAGTACACAGGCAACTGTTATAACTCATGAAGATGTTTATGGGACGATAATAGATACCTGCCTTCAAGAGATTTGAAACCTGTTTGGGCAAAGCTACCACTCTGTGTGGTCAAGTGGAGCTCTGTGTTGAAGTGAGTGAGAGGTCCTTCCTGACCACAGACAGCATTCTCAGACACTGCTTGAGAGAAAGGTTTCAGTGGTTTCCAGTGCTACAGCAAACACCTCAGTATCTGTGCTGGCTTCAGGCTCCCCAGTCAGCAGCAGCCAGCATAGTGCTGTGTGCACTGCCCTCACCCGAGGCACCAAACACGGCTCATGCCTGTGCTACTGGGCTAGCACCAAACTGCTAAAAGAACCAAAGGGCACATTTAGGGGAAGTGTATTTTCAGCTGAAAGAAAATATTCTCAAACTAGGCAAACACTAACTTCAAAGTCAGGAGCTGAAGACACTGTGATTAATTCTGTCTTTCTGAGTTTGCAATCAACTGCTCTGGAAAGTACAAGTGACTGACACCTAATGATGGCAGCTATAGAAAAAAAGAAAACAAAGGAATATTTAGCTAATGTCTCTGCACGTGCATTTTATGCAAGTTCTCTCCACGCGTTAAATCTGCATGTATGGGCTGCAACTATGTTTTTCCCTGACTTTGCATGTGACATTTTGTAAAATTCACTTTCTCATTTTCAACCCAAAAAATAGCTGGATTTGCAGTACAACATTGAAGATGGGAAATGGAGAGGACAGACAAGGCATTATGAGATACACTGAATATAGTATCACAAGAGAAAGCATGGTGAGGCCCCTGCTCTGACTACATTATTCATTTTCATCCTTAATTCATAAAAATACTTGGTCTAATTTCCACAAGGTTTCCAGCCTCTTGAAAAACACAGACCCAGAATCTTGACATCCTGCTGCAAAATTCTGGTTGAGCTGGGTACTTATACATAAAAAGTCTAATTTTACAGACAAAGCCCAAAGCCCAAAACCCTGATTACACACTGTCTTTAATGTTTAAGGCTACATTAAACAGTTTTGAAAACGGAATTGGCTGTCCTTAAACATCTTCTGAAAAGGGCCAGATCCTGACTGATCTGTAACACAAATGTAAATCAGAGACAACCTCCTTGAAGTTAATAGAGATCAGATTCCAGGCTCATCAGCTCTTGCACACTGAATTTAACTATCTGTCATGCCTCTGAGTTTACAGCAAAAGAAGGTAGGGTGTAAGATCAATGTTAAGGCAAGAGTTTCATTTAAAAGACCATCTTTTCCCATCAGACATGATAGGAGATTTATTATTCCAATATTATTGTTGAAACTAGAAGAGAGAGAAAAATAAACAGGAACATATATTTTCATTTTATGACTGTGAACAACATTTCATACTGTAAACATATCTTGGTCTATAACATTTACTCAGTTAAAAAAGAAAAAAAAATAATTTCAATACAGTCCTTATTGCTAGCTTGGCAGAGCCTCCCCAGAACATTGTGTTAATGATTAATATGAAGTCAGTGGAATTCCACAGTTGCTGAGAGTCTTGTGCCCAAGAATGAACTGCATTGCTAAATCAGCAAAGACAGTTGTCAAGGTAACCTCTATGTAATCTATTTAACTGGCTCCCAAAACACCAATCAAGGTCAGATAACGCACTCAAGCACCATATGAACACACTCATACGGCATAAAGCTTTGTATCAAGACAGCAGGGAGGAAAAAACCTCATTAGGAAGTAGGGGGAAAAAAAATAAATTCCGTTTTGAGAAGTGTTAATTGGGATTGCAGTTAGCTTCATGGGGAAAGCATGCAGCTCATCTGAATATGTTTTATCTATAGCAGAACTAATTTCACTCCTTTTCAGTTTGAATGGAATTATCTTTCTACTAGTGTTTATAAAATACCCAAACAACAAAACAAAAAGTAAAAAACCCAAAAAGTAAAAACAGCCACAGATAAATTATTAATTTCATTTATTGTTTTATTAATGCAAGACTGGCATCTACACTCTGATACAGAGTTCTCATTTTGGTTTGCTCTACAATAGATTTTTGTGTTACTGAAATAAAACGCCAGCTGCATCTCAGGGCTGGTGATACAGCTCCCCACACAAGCACAGTTCCACAGGTCCTGCTCTCCTGCTGCCTCTCCCCTCCCATGCAAACTTTCAGTCATTTCTGGAGAGGAGAATGATCTACTTGGAGTTACAATCTGATGGGTAGCTTGAATTTTAAATGTTATTTATTTTCTGTGCATTCACATCTCTACAGCTGTAACAAGGGCTGGCAAGAGTCACTGGGGTCTGAACTGATTTTTATTCCAACAATTGCTGTGCATACAAATCAACATCCTTTGCTTGATATTTACTGCTTTGCTCATTCTAGAAGCAAAGCATTATGAGAATTAGAAAGGTTGTCTGTTTCCCTTGGAACCTCCAGACCCTTGTCCTCTGCTCCACAACTCCTTACAGCTTCTACTCCTCAATACATCTCATCAAATATCCCTATGCTGCTTACAGTAACAGTACATACCAAGGGAGCTATTTCCTTCCTTCAGTTATACAATGTCAGTATCATGGAGTTGTGCTAAATCAGGACACTGCTCTTGTTCCACAGTGATGCCAAAAGGTCTTGCTGTAGAAAAGAAGAGCTAAAAATAACAGCTCCAAAACTGCAGAAGGCAATCGTGGTAAAGACTATGTAAACACAGCGCATTTAAACAATATTTTCAGTCAAGGCCATCCATATAAAAAGAAAACAAATACTTCTTCAACTGCAAAATGGCTTCATCTATCATGCTTTAATGGGAGAAGAGATGCAGTTCTGAGAGCTGAGATTCACTAGCAACTCTGTTTAAGTTGCAGACTTTTAGCATTTCTGAATTTCCTCCCTTGTAACAGTGTGTGAGATCCGTGTGCCTGGCTGGGATCGGCGCAGCATCCAAGACCTATAAAATCATGTACTAGTTTAGGAAACAAGGAAGACAACTGCACATTCTAGTCATCCCCAGTGTGGGAGGGTGTGATGGTGCCACAAGCTGCTGCTTATCATGTTGCTGCTGAAGGCAACTGTGTAGGCAGAACCAACAGCCTTCACAGAGCTACCCCAAGGACTGCTCTGGGTCCACTAGGTTTGGAATAATAAAGCTGCCTCTAACTAATAAATAATAAAGGTGCCTCCAACTTATTTGAGAAAACCAAGCTTTAGAAGTCAAACTGTGTTGTACATCACAGCATCTCACCTTACAGTTGTATCACATGCTGCACATCATAGTTGTGGTTCCACATATGCTCTTGAGTCTCAGAGAAAGACTATAGGCTGGATGGAACCTATATCCTACTAGGCTGTGGAGTCAGCATACATCCAGCATGAGAAACTGCACAGGGACATCTTGAGGGTCTGAATACTGTTCATGGCATTATGCTTTACACCTACATAAAACCGGAACACATTGCAATAATCAGGAATTAACCTTTACCACAGATCCGTTAGATACAAAAAGATATGGGCTTCAGTTTGAGATGAAGTAGCAGAAGAGGAGGCAGACTTAAGTGACTTTCTCAAGGTCAAACAAGATGCACATGGCAGAGTCACAGAAGTATTCCAAGAACTTCCCAAAACCCAGCCCAGGGAAAGTACCATGGTCTCTGTCTTCAAAAGATCCACTTTAGAGCTCTGAGCACCCACAAACCTCAGATTTCACTGAGACATAAGAGCACTTGGCACTTGTCAGGTGTGTTAGCATAAAAGCAAGGGACCTGTATATCTTCTCAAGCTTTAAAGCTGTGGTTGCTTTCAGCAAGAAATTAGCAGCTTGTCTCTGGGTTTTGGCGTGTCAGACACAGAGGAGAGGACTGACAGCTAAAGAATCTGAGACAATTACAGTAACTCTCCCACGATGAACTGAAATCCACTCCTCCATCACTGGGTGCCTCTCTAGTGGAAGTTGGGCTATCCATAGCATATCCCCTTTTTGCACTATTACAAACACTGATTTGACAGTGCAGATACAGAGGAAGGAAAAACAAAGAAATGCTAATCTCTAAGAGACTACTGTCAGAAGATGCTCTGTACAGTCAATGTAAGAGTGTTTCTTGTCCCGGCAAATGGGATAAGCTAAGTTTCACACCAAAGAGGTCTGCAAAAAAAATTATTTATTGCAGTGCTTGAAGTAACGGTATTTTAGATCTAAGAAAGCGGGTCTGGATGCAAAATGGCTTAGGCTTTTTACAAGCCTTTGAATGTAGACCTGGGTTACTTTGGAGATATGATTACATGAACAGAACTCAATTCAATCAATATTCTGCCACTGTATCTTCTCTTATTATTAATGTACTCTTTATTAATTCCAAATAGAACTGTAAACATGGTCTGTGCCCACACCACTACTCTTTGCACACATATAGTTTTTCCCTTATATTTCTAGAAAGCATAATGCAGACAGAGAGCAGGCAACATCAGTTACTCTGCAAGGGTGTACCACAGCCAGCATGGGCAATGCTGGCAGCAGATACCATCCACTTCCTGCTCACAGACAGGATAATATACTTCTTGTGGATGGACAAATATAAATACACGTATGGAAGATAAAGCAGGTTGGTCCTACTATCTAGCCACAAAAATAATTTTAAAAGCCATGAGTAAATATATATGAAACCATCACACTTACTGCACCATCTCCATTCTGCAAGGTATTACAGTAAAATCATGGTTACAGTAATTTCAGTCAGCACTTCCTGTGTGGAAGTAATTTCTGAAGGTTACAACCTGAAAGCATATTTATATCTGAGGAAAAATATCATGCTTGCAGGTTTTTGAGACTTAAAAAACACAGCAAACAGCCCAAACCCAACTAAAACCCCACAATGATATCAGGAATAAAACCAATATTGGACAATACTATTTATTTAGTTAAAAATAAGTTTAAAATGAGGCTTCTGAATTTTTTTAAATTAACTTTAAAAAAATAAATTTAAATGCTTATTTTGCTTATTCCTGATGCCAACCAAATACAACAGAAAACTCTGAAGTAGTTCAAAGTTGCAAATGTGTCTCTCGTTCACCCTCACTCACTTCAAATGCAGTTAGAGACACATTCAAAAGCCTCAAAATCTGGAGACTTGGAGGAAATCTCCAGACTTGGAGGCATCCTGACACCCTGTTCATGGTGTCAGGGTCGACACTGTGGATTCTCACATCTCCAAAGGAGCATGAACTAATCCATACACTAAGACAGGATTTACAAGATGGACTATAACAGCTCCTAAGATAGCTGTTACTGTCTCTGTGTTGTTAATGTGTTTGCAAGATTAGTATTAACTACCCAATAAGGGATATCTGTTTTGAGTGCTTGTAATAAGTCCTTACTTAAATAAATAACATGCAAATGAAAGAATGTACTGTATAAGCAACAAAGTATTTAATTATTTGCATGTATTTTGAGGCTCTAGAATAAATAAGCTATCTTTGCAGGATCTATTATAGCTATATATTGATACATCTTTCTATGAACAGTGATTATGAAAAGGACATATTTAACACAGACATTCAGGGTTAAATAAATAATGCAAATGTGGTATGAACTAATAATGATTGCAAACCCACTCAAACTCAGCTACCTTTGATTAATACTGTTTATTCTTAATATGAACAACAGTGATTGCCTGCCTGCCCTCCCTACGACTTTGTGTTTCCTGGCTCTTCCTGGATTAGTGTCATGTTCTGAACTTTCTCTAAACACCCTGCTTGATATATGACAATTGGGACATTTCTCTCAAGTAAAGAAGGGACGAGGAAAAAAAAAAAAAACAAACCAAAAGCAGCAACATTGAAATAATAAATCCAGTGGAAATTATTGTAATTTCACCAAAGCCCACCCAGGAATCCTGACTTTTACCAGCTGCGAGCCCAACTAGACTCTGTCCCACTTGCCCAGCCAGGCACTTGATAACAAACTGTCACCCCTCTAACCGGCAGGAAAAAAGCTGCTTTTCCTCCTACCATTCATCATCTTCCTCAGCTACTTTTAAACCATCAGCAGGAGGAGGAGGAGGAGAGAAGGTGAAGCTGACCCTGCCAGCTTTCTCAAGCCCTCGGTGGCGCTGGACGGCCGCTCCTCGGCCGCTCTTGCGCCGCACTTGCGCCGCTCCTGTGCCTGCAGTGTGGGACTAATCAGCCCGCACAAGGCTCACGCTTGTTTATGCCATTTAGATTCTTCTGGTTCGTATCAAAAAGACAACAGCCAGTTATATTACTTCATTTTCTGAAGTAAAAAATAGCACGGCAACTCAGACAAATGTTTAGATATAGATGCTCTTTTCTCAATACCTCTGTGACTGAATTTTCCTTCAGGAATAGCAGATGGCTTAACTGTACCAGGTAAAGACTGTGCACGAGTCAGTGACAAGACCAAAAAAAAAAAAAAAAAAAAAAGGTTTCTATGGGGGTTTATAACATAAATCTCCCCCAAACCCAATCCTATAAACAGTAATAAGAACATGCAGAGCTTTTTAATTGAACATTAAACTCAAAAGTCCCATTACATTCACAGCACAGTATCCAGCTAATATATCCTCTGGGTTTTGGTTTGTTGGTTTTTGGGTTTTGTGCATTTTTTTTCCCCCTCTATGTCCCACCCACAGAGATGTTACAAATTGGATTTAAATTAAATTTCATTCTAAACACATATATTAAATCATAACAAAACAGTGACAAATTAGCTTATTCCATTTAAACTCATTGTAGTCTCAGCCTGAGCAGCTCCTGCTCCGAGCCAGGGCCCATTTCCCCAGGGTCGGGTATTTAAAGAACTGACGCAGAAACGTGTGTGGAGCTATTAGCAAGGGAATTGGTTTGATTATTACATGAAATATCAGATTGAACCACAGAGCATGCTTTAAAGTGTGAATATGGAAATGGTTTGTTTTTATTATTGCATGAATAAAGAGGTATAAACAGATGGGTACAAAGAGGTACATAGGTAGGTGCAGCTGTTCTAGAAATTTCATTTATTTTTCCCCCTTTCTTAAATATAATCTGATATAAAAAGAAACCTGATTGGTAAATTCCCTTTTAACATAGTCTGTTATATATCCATTGAAACAGCATTTCCCATTAGCTACCTTTAGTGTACAGGGATAACACGTAATAAGATTTTCTTGTTTGCTTTTTTTCCCCATCACAACTGAGTCCTTGCTAGTTCTAGCATTTAGAGGAAACCAGAATGGGTCAGGTGTGGAGAGAACAGAGCAAATATGATACCACTCCTGAGAGAAGTTGGATAGTTTCCAAATCAATCTGTCTCGGGGTGTAGGGGAGACAGAAAAGCAACAGGCATGAAAAAGAGATGTGTAGTGTTACCATGGCTAAACATCAACTGTGGTTAGATCAAACACTTGTGAAGCACTGGATATTGAAACTGTTATTTGTAAAGGAAAGAACCCATCCTTTCAAAATTACAGTGCAATGTGTTTAGAAAATACATATTCTCAGTTTGCCCTAACATTTGGTAGCAGTAAACAAACTCATTCCTTTTACCATGTTTCTGCAGTCTTTGTGCATTGTGCATATTTTGGAGGTAATTCAGGACCTCAGATTTCCATAACTAGTAGGGATGTGGCGTCCCTGTGTGGGGAAGTGCTTTAGCTATCAACTGGCCTAGGGTGGTTAATCACAACTGCTAACAAACAGAGGGAAAAAAAAAAAAAGAAACAATTAAAAAATCTAATTGGTTTGAAGCTTCAAATCCCATCCCAGCATGCACAGTCATTCCTCTACACACTACCCAAATCCTAACAAACCTCTTCCCTTTTCTCCATGAGCCACCCAATGACAGCTGCATCCAGGCACAAACCTGCGGCTTCCAAAACTCAAGCTCCAAGTTTAACTCTGGATTTAATCCTGCAAGTTATCCACGTACCACAATGTTCTCTCAAGATGCTAACAGCTTCATGAGAAGGACTCAGCACATGTGAATGGCTGTGTAGAAACATTGCAGCATTTTGATGCTTAGAGAGAGAAAACTCATGACTAGCAGGATCAGTTGTATCTTTCCTAATGTATGTTTGGGGTTTTTTTCTTAATTGGGTCAGAAAGATTGGGTCCAGTGGTGAGTTCCTTCAGCAGCTCCCTTGTCCAGCAAATGACCAGCACAAATCTAAGCATGCCAGGAAGTCAGAAGTCTGTTAGGTGCAGTTCATTGTGCATGCTTTGACTGCTCAAAGCTTTGATCTTTAACATAAAAAAGCAAATGGACAATTTTTCCTAGATTTTCACTCAGCTGGATGTAAACTAGTGGGAATGTAGCCCTCAACTGCTTTCTGACAGCTGAATTTATTCCCCACATGCCAGTGGGTGTGACCGCTCTGAAGTTCTACAGTTGTACTGGAATCAGTGCTCAGGTGTAAAGACTATGAGTAGCAGTCCTTCCTTTTTCTATCTAAGGAGAGCTACACAAGCACAGATTACCTCTTCACCAGTAACTGTTCACAACTGCAGTATCTCAAAGCACATTCCTTGTTCTGCATAAGACCTACCGAGTGGTGTTAGAGGCTGTACCATCTGCACAAAAAACCCTCCCATGTTATTACATCCTATAAATCAAATACAACTCTAGGAAAGCAGGCGGTCATAAACCAACAGAAAAGTCAGACCTATAATGCACATATATTAGACTAGATCCAGTCATCTTGTTGCCCAGGGGTTGAACGCAGAGAAAAGGACAATTTATTTGCTACAATTACCTGTAGCAGAAAGGTAACTGGCGTGCATGGGGCACTGGCAGAGCGTGCACGCATTCTGCATATCACGTTCTCACTAGGCAGACAGGGAAATACCTCCCCTGAGTCCTCACTGCTACTTGCCTGCTGGGGTCCCAGGAAAAAAACAACCAAACTATAAGGATACCCAGGAGAAGGAACACTGATGTTGAGGAAGAAAGAAGTAGTGCTCTCAGGGTAGATAATGATGCTAAGGCAAATTGCAGCCAGAGACAAGGGTGGAAAGGTGTCTCAAAGAGGTAAAGGAAGTGATATGAAGTGCGATGGTGCAGCCCATCAACCTCATCTTCCACTACCTGCAGGACTGGAGTACCGCGGGGCAGGAGGGTCGGGGCTGCCACGGCCTCACAGCGGCCGTGCAAGGGAAACTGTCCTTGTGCTTCGTGGGCACCCTTAGACCCCTGTGGGACCAGCTCGGAATTCGGCTTTGGAAACTGCTTCTGCTGAACTTAAGGGTTGGGGCTAAAGGAAGTTACAACAATAGTGTGAGGGCTGGAAGCCAGGTGGGGTTGGGCTCTGCTCCCAGGCACCCAGGGACAGAAGGAGGGCAGGGGCAGGCTGCAAGTTAGGAAGAGAGATTTGCATTGGAATGGGCTGCCCGGGAGGTGGTGGAGTCCCCATCCCTGGAGGTGTTTCAGAGGAGGCTGCATGAGGCTTTTAGTGCCATTGGTGTTAGGGTGTTAGAAGGTGGTAAGTTGGACTCAATGATCTCAAAGGTCTTTTCCAACCTGGTTAATTCTGTGTGATTCTGTGAATCATGAGTAGGAAGGAAGGGTCTTGAGTGGTGTGGAAAAGAAAATGTTGATCTTAGCATGATAAGCTGGAATCTTTGATAACACATCCACTGTTTGAGGCCACCTGTGCTGGAGGAACATCAGGCTCAGTGGAAACTCTGCCTGAGCAAGGATCACAAACTCAGACTTGCAGTCAGGAATCTGTGCAAGCAATTTTTTTGGTTGGTTGGATGTTGTTGTTTTGTTTTGCATTAAAAAATCAGGGAACTTGAGCACCGTCAGCTAGATAAGGACAAGAACCGGTGCTACATCCTCTGAGGAGGAATGGCATTTCAGAAATTAGTGGCTGTTGCAAAAACTCTTAATGCGTTCTTCTTTGGGTTTCCTTCAAGGTATGAAGCACAAACCATCATCGTTTTTCCAAGCAGCTCCCTGACTTTTACTGTAAGGGAGCAGCACGAGTAGGGCTGCTTGCTGAGACCTGACCAGTCAGAAGCTGAGACCACAGCACAAGCTGAGTGCTGAGAAGCAGTCCCTCAGTAGTAGGCCTTCACAAACAGAGCAGGGCAGTGACAGCAGTGGGTTCTGGTGACAGCCCAGTGAGCCACAGGCGAACAGCAGGTTATGTTTCTGGATCATGGGCAGGGCTTTTGGAGAAGCTGGTCAGGGCCACTGAGAACACTGCCTAGGGTGACAGGCTCCTGTCTGTCAATTTAGCAGACTTGTGTAGCACACTTAAGCAGCAATGCCAACGGCAGCTTGTATCCTAACGCTGCAAGAAGGGCTTAATCCAGCAAAACTTAACTGACACAAGTGACCCTTATTCCAACCTGCTGGAACTGCTTCAGCGAGTGCAGGTTACACCAGTAAGGGCCAGTGAGATCTGCCCTCCCTTGATTCTGAGGTCAGTCACGCATATTTTAATTAGAGAACAGAAAAGGAAGCAGAATGGTATGAGTTAAAGATTACTGTCAGCAAAAGCCTCATCTTATAAATATTCTTTAAGACTATTTAAGTATTCCTGCCCCAAGGAGTAAACGAGATTATTCATATAAGTAAAAATTACTTACACAAGGCAGTTTACCAATTATGGAGACAGATTTCTGCCACAAAATTCTCCAAAATACAGAAGAGCTTTTTTTTTTTCCACTCTGAAAATAATAATGAAAGACCCATTATCCAAAACTACAAACTGGAGGGAAGAACGGGAAAACCACAGCAATAGTCCCCTACCAATGCTGTTAATCTGAAAAATTAGTTTCCTTTTAAAAAATCTTATATTCACCCTTTACATTCAGGTTTCAGAGCATGATTTCAAATAAAAAGAGACTGCAAATAAGTGCCAGGAGTGGTTTCAGGCACACTGAAATATGTATGATTACAGAAGCGTTGTTAACAATAAAACCCCTTCCTGTTTGTCAGAGCCACAAACCCCACCCTGTTTTGGGAAAGGATATGGTCCTTTCTGAGGCTGATAAAGCACTCCTCTTGGAGAAACGGAGGGTACCATCAATCAACAACATTTATCTTTGGCTTCTTTGGTCGACATCTCAATATTGCAAGAGCAAATCATAATCCTAGCAAAGTAAATAGGCTCTGGGGAGAAGCAGCTATAAATTGGGCCTGCCTGGCGCAAACGAACTCTATCATGAAGGTCTGTTAAGCACTGAGTGCTTCGCTTTCTAGGAGGACTTTCAAATAGAAAAGACATAGGTGAATTGAAAGGAAGGACAGCAAGGAAGTGGAGAGCACAGTAATTAGTACCAGATCACCTAGATAATCACTGTCGTGCCTTGATTTTATTTAGCAGTTACTGACTTCAGTTTACCTCAATATTTTAACATATTTTTCTTCTCAGTTCGGAGGATTTCCTTAAGTGCAAAACTCAGCCTCGATCTAAGCAGACGTCACTCTAGGACTTTAATGAGCACTAAGGGCCTGTCTACATAAAAAAAGCTGCTGCAGATTAAACACAGCCTGTTATGTAAAATACCTGAGCTACACCACTGAATGTGGCAAGACTTTTATTCTGGCTTAGAGTGGGCTCTCTGTGGTTTAACTCGAGGTGACCACGCGTCACTCTAAACCAAACCGAAAGTTTCCCTGGCGCTGAAGAGGCAGGCAAACAGCAGATTGCATCAGAGCCTGCAAGCTCCAGTGGTACAACCTTCTCACACAAAAACGGAGGTCTTTTTGTTGACCCTTCAGCGTATACCTATTGCTCAGTTGTATTTTTTTTCTAGTAGTAAATAATACCATAAACTAACTCTAATTTTCATTAACAGATTAAGCAGTGTTTTGTCATCATATGAAATTACATTACAATTGTTCACCTTCAGTACCCTGAATGATGCTGTGTAGTTCAAAGTTCAGTTTTGATGTGGGTTACACTCCTATCAGGCCACCTAGAGGAATAAGCTTGGGCACACAAGTAGTGGGCTGCCACTCTCCTCCCAGCCAGGACAAACACACAAGCAGTTTATCAATACGTTTAGGGCAGCAGAGAAGAGGTACCAAGGCTATTTAAGAGGCTCCAAGGCACAATCCAGACCTTGATTTACATAAAGGCAACGATAAAAAGGGGGTGAGTAAATAAACAGTCAAAAAGTAGTACCAAAGCAATACCTAATCACCCTGGGTAAGGAACTGGAATGCAGAGAGCAGTGATCAAGGGCACAATGTCCACCTGGAGACCAGCACCAAGTGGCTCCCTCAGGGGTCAGTACTGGCACCAGTGCTGTGCAACATCTTTGTCAGCAACATGAACAGAGGAATTGAGTGCAAGTGTGCAGCTGGCACCAAGCTGTGTGGCACAGTCACTTGCTAGAGGGCAGGACCCATCCAGAGGGACCTGCACAGGCTGCAGAGCTGTGCCCAGGCCAACCTCAGGACATTCAGCAAGGCCAAGTGTAAGGTCCTGCACCTGGCTGGGGCAGTCCCAAGCACAACTGCAGGCTGGGTGGGGAATGTCTGAGAGCAGCCCTGAGGAACAGGACCTGGGGGTCTGGGCTGGAGCAAAGCTCCAGATGAGGCTGCAGTGTGAGTGCAGCCCAGACAGCAACTGTGTGCTGGGCTGCAGCAAGAGCAGCTGTGGGCAGCAGGGCAAGGGAGGGGATTGTGCCCCTTGGCTCTGCTCTCCTCACACCCCACCTGCAGCACTGTCTGCAGCTCTGCAGCCCCCAGCACAAGCAGCACATGCAAGGGTTGGAGCCAGTGCAGAGGAGGCCACCAAGATGCAGCTGAGAGGGCTGCAGCAGCTCTGCTCTGAGCACAGGCACAGAGAGTTGGGGCTCTGCAGCCTGCAGAAGAGAAGGCTGCCAGGAGACCTTGGAGTGGCCTTGCAGGATCTGAAGGGGGCTGCAGGAAGGCTGAGGAGGGACTATTGACAAGGACTGGTAATGACAGGATGAGGAGGAATGGGTTTGAACTGGTGGAGGGGAGATAGAAACTGGATGTTAGGAAGAAGTTTGCAGTGAGTGTGGTGAGACAGCGGCACAGGTTGCCCAGGGAGGTTGTGGCTGCTGCCTCCCTTGAGGTGTTCAAGGCCAGGTTGGATGAGGCCCTGAGTGAGCTGTTCTAGTGGGAGGTGTCCCTGCCTATGGCACAGGGGGTTGGAACTGGATGAGCTTTGAGGTTCCTCCCAATCTAAACCATTCTATCATTCTGTGATTCTAATGCTGCAACACTGACATGATATTCTGGTGCTTTAATGGTGACCTGACATCTCTCCACCTTTCTGCAGTACAAATTGTTACAGGCATACCCTCACGGATGCATTTGTTTGCCTTTCCTATGCATTTCATTATTCATCATCTAAACTTTAAATCACATTTTTATTATTAGCACTTATCAGTTCCAAATGAGGTTAAAAACACACCTGTGGACTGCTGAGATATATTTTTAACACAAGGAATAGGATCTAAAGGGAGATAGCTTAGCTTCTGACTGTTTTCCACATTATTTACAATAGCTTTCCCAAATGCACAGGTGTCAAAAATAAAGCAAACTGTATTGTGCTGAAAAAGTAACTTTGACAGGTCTAATTTACTGAGACTGATTTGTGTGACAGCATAAACAAATCATTCTTGTCAAAGTCTATATTGAAAACGGAGTAAATTGATCGTGGAGTCAAGTGCACTAGTAATTTCAGAGAGTATTGTGATTTCATTTGTAAAACTATTGCAAAGAGGTAAAAATCCTGTCTTTCAGAGTGGCCTCCCATTTTCTCCCCGCACCACTCAGAGCAGTAGAAGAATACACTGTTCAAGAGCATTCTGTTACTCCCAGCACTTTTCCCGTGCAATCCTGTTACTGTGTATTCAGGGAAGTAACAGGAGAAATCCCAGGAGAGCTTTAGAACAAATATACTAGGGGAGATCAACAAGAAATCCTCTGAGCGAACAAAACATTCTGTGTGTGTTTTCTTGCTGCTGCTGTAGGAGCAGAATGTTGTGACTGATTAAAACACCAGCATAATACTCAGTTTCTTACTAGAGCAGGCTTTTATGCTTAGAAGGAATTCAAGAAACAACACTGTGAGAACAGGGTTTGCAACTGGGTTCAAATTATATAATCTCTGAAGTCACTGTTTTCTTCCTCTGCAGGGGAGAGGGCGAGTTCCTGGGAGTATACTATAACTGACAGTGCCCCAGTTTCTTATCTGGGAATGAAAACCAGGGAGATGGAAACGTGGGGAAGATAAGCAACAGCAAAACTGGTGTGCGATGCATCCAGTGAAGCTAACGATCCTCAGAGCAGAGAAAGTGAAGCCAATAAGTTATGCTAGACAGGCACTTACAGAGGTCTTCTGGGGTCATGTTTACTAATCTCTCCCTCGCTCTCTGTCAGAGTGTTATGAAGGAGCACAAAGCATGCAGACTACAAGGTAGATGAACAGTGAATTATTGAAAACAATAGCTTCACTCCTTATATAAAATAAAGAATGTTAAATCATGAGTGCATTTAACCAAAAGGTGAATTTTAATAACCCCAATCCTCGGTATGCCAAGGCAACAACTGGGACGTGTCTTGCAGGAATGGTTTTGTTCATTTTGCAACAAATGGATTTAATAACATGCTCCTGTTTTCTCCAGGCCCCTGACTCGGTATGGCCCTTTGGCTTAAATTCCAGATGAAACTGGTCTCTTTCCCTTTTATTTCCCTTCCAAGGTACAAAGTCTTTTGTTCATATTTCCAGGACAAAAACAATTCTGTCTTAAGGATGTTCACCTTTTGTGTTCATCTTAAAGCTTCCTAAGGTCAACATAAAATAGGGAAACAGAGCATTAAATTTCTAAAAATCAATAGCATATACATAAGTTGACATTCATTACTTTACAGTGATTTCCAGTTTCTCCTTGATTGATTAAAGCTGGGGGTTGAAAATAAAGTGCTTTTCCCCTGCCTGGAGAAATTCCCACTTGTCCATGCTGTGAACCTTCCATTATGAGACATGAGACAGCGGCAGCAGTACATGGTTCATTTCACACCGCCACAAAATAGACTTGTCATTCCACAATGGAAAGTAAGGAACCTGATGGAAGCACCATGTGTCAAAAACTTGTCAAAAGAGGCCTGCGCTTAATGACAACTGAGTGCAGGGAAACCATGTCTGGAGGTTTACACTGGATAGCTTTCACACGCAGAGAGCAGGACAGAAAGATTACCCTGTTAATTTGTTATATCTTTCAATGTGCTATTGAGTGGCAATTCATATTTTTCAAACTAATTAACTGTGATTCCACATTAATTTAGGGAAGATAAATATTTACCATACAATTACACTAGTTGATTTATAAAAGCAGAGGAACAAAAACATTTGAATAAGAGCTGCCTAAATTAATGCTAAGGAGAAAAATTCTTTTTCTCTGCACTAAAAATGCTGGACAGCTAATGCTGCATAAAATATCTTGTTATTAAGGGTTCTCTATACTGACATGCTAAGTATAACAAATTGATCTTTTGTATGAATTATGTTAGACCCTGAGAAATGATAATGTCAAATTCTGCGGCACAGTGGAGCTGAACCAATTAGATGAGTAGATAATTTGGCCCTTCACACTGCTAACATGTCATTAGTAGAAATATCTTCAAAGAAAAACACATATTTGGGGAATACTTCCCAACTAGGTGATGCTTTTAAAGTGTTTATACAACAAAGATGGAGATCTCATTTCTTAAACCTCAAACACTAGGAAAGCAATTCCATAAGGCATGGGTTATAACCATAGAGGTGACAATATTGCTGGATTTATTAGCAGTTACAGAAACACATGCACGTACATATGGTGGGTATGTCTGGAATATTTTTCTCATGGATGGGCTGATTAATGATGGGCAAAGCTTCAAAGAGATCCATTAGGATTCAAAAGTTTGGCTGCTTACATTTGAAGCTCTTCAGCTAAAAAGTCAGGCAAGAAATACCACTAAGAAGGACTTAATGTTAGATCCATGGTATATGCATCTTTGTTGAACACACTGAAAACTTTGGACAGGCTTTCCTTCCTCAGAGTGCATTTTGCATTTATTCTCCTGTTTAAGCATGTGGAAAGCTTCTTGAAAGTTTATCTTAGACCCTCAAAAGTTCTTATGTTCACTTTCTTAAAGCAAAGCTTTGACCAAATCAGCCACATGTCATATCACTTGACCCTATAGGTATCTGCACGGATAACAAGTCATGCTGCCTTGAGAGATCTACTGATTTCAGAACTGACAGATCAGTTTTGTTGATCTGTGTGACCCAGGTTGGCTCCTTTTTTTCCCTTATTCAGTCTCAAATTTCCGAATGTTCACAATGTCCTTGAATTCAAGGCATTAGAGGAGTTGTAACATCTCATCAGGAACAAACCCTTCTAGGCAACTCACCTGCAATTTGTACAATTCAGTTTTTATTTCTTGACCAACAAAGATTCAAAGGAAGGCAGTCACTGAGCCATGTCGTCACACACGCTCCTAGAGCAGCCCACTGTCAAAGAAAGCAGAAACTCACAGGGACAGGAGACATCTCTCAGTACTCTGGGCTTTATTTTGACCACATAATCACCCAGCAACAAAGGAAGGATTCACAGATGAGTAGAGTAGGTGAAGGACTTCTCAGGGGTTTGCTCTCTCCAAGGGGCACTGGCATATTTGCTTGCCAGAATGGTCCCACTATCCTTATTTGTCTCCCACACATCACAAGTGATAGAGTCAGGCTTCCGCTGGCCATTTGCAATCTGTGGCCTTTGGGACACTGTTCTGGAGCCCAGAAAGTGAACTTTATACCTTGTGACCCAGTTACTGCATGCAGGGGGTGTGGCTACACGTGGAAATCTTCAGGAGAGCTTCCTGCAGTCATGGGGAAGTAGAAAGTTTGTGTGGAAGTAACAGCTTGAGTAAGAAAAGGAGTACATTAGTCATTCCGAAACTGGACAGCTCTAAAATTTGTTCACAAGTGAAAGGATCAATATGGTTTACATGAGTACAAAAAAGAGAAATAAAATGCTAAGGTAACAAATAAGCCAAAACTGCTCTCCTAATATTTATTTCTAAAGAATAATTACAATCTCAAGGTGAACTGAAACCTAATCCCAAGGCTAAAGGGGATCTTGGACTAAACCAAGCAAGCACACTATTCTTTCTTGCATTCTCTTCCACTTATCTTTCTGGAAAAGGTTTTTACTACCTCCCGCCTGTGTTAGGCTGGTATTAGCCTTCAACACGCTGATCCTCGGCAAATACAACATGAGTTGGTTCATGTTAGGGAGAACTGTGAGATTTGATGGGAAAATCCAAGGACAATCTTGTTAAAAAAAACCCCAAAACAAACAAAACAAAAAACCAACCCAAAACAGCCAAAAAACCCCAAACAACCCACCACAAACAAATTGCAAAATGCAACATGGAGGAAATTAGAAAAGCAGCTGTTTAAGTCTGGTGAAAAAAACCAAAACAAAACACAGCAATAACAAGATTTATGAGAAAATGTTAACTTTGAGGCAAAACCATAATTTAATTCCAATAATGCTAGCAAACACCTTGACACAAAAGGTGGAAGGCTGTTCTCTTCAGTACTGAAGAAGCTGTGGCTGCAGAATGCTAAGAGAGCATGTGTGATGTTCTCTCTGTCTCACTCTCCCCAGAGCATCTACCCTGTCCCTGTTCTCAGAGTCATCTCTTTCTTTTTTCTTCCTGCAACAGAATCTAAACAGCATATTTGGTTTAAAAAAAAATAAAATTAAATCCTTCTATATTTAAAGAGGAATCTGCTAATTGAATAAACTGATTATTTTACAGGCATTTACAAATCCATTAAAAAACCAGTCACTCCAGCACGAAAAAAAAAGATTCTGTTGGTGTCGGGAGTTGTCCTTAGGGATGTACCACTATAAGCCTCTCAGCATTGCACTGCCAATGTCTTTGTTCTTGACCTGACCTAAAAAAGAGCTCTCTTTATGAGTCACAGAGGACTTATTTTCTGCCTTAGCTTAGCCCCAGCTTCTTTTAGGAAGAAAATGACAGTTTTGCTCAGTTGAGGCAAATGACCTACACTTTTATGATGCGGGCGATTGTCCACCAGGAATTTGCACTGATGCCACCAGTGTAATTGAATTTAGGAGCAGAGCTGCCTGGGAAGTATCTGCTCCAGACACCACTCTTGTGGTAGCAGCAAGTTTTGGAAAACTCCAAAACTCCTATTTTTCTAGAGATATTTAAGCATAAAAATGTAATTTCTTGGAAAAAGTTGCAAGATATTCCTTTATCATGCAAAGAAATATTTAAATTGTGAATCAGGTCCTTAGCTCACATAAGTCATGTAGGAGAAATCCGTACATTTCATAAGGACTTATTTGCAACAACTGAGCATTTGATTGGTTTAAAACTTACTCCTGTCCCCTGTTTTACATGTTAATTTGTCCCTTGAATCAGCTCAGAACAAACCCCTACAGTCTATATCTCAGTTCTGGAACTTGGAGGAGATTTCTCTACATCTGCAGGGACACATTTTATGGTGTGGTCATTAAAACTTATCATTATGTGTTTTACGGCTTATGGAAAACGGTGAAAATACACTCCTGGATAGTGTTTAATTGGATTTAAAAAAACCCCACTTGTCCAGAGAGGAAGCATAAACACTATCTACCCCTGCAAACTCAAATCAGTTACTTAAGAATTACCTCTCCTAGAGGGGACTGTTTCCTTGAAATGATTCCTCTTTGCAGACAGAGTCCAGATTACAGCCCTACTTTAAGACATGGGGGCTTGGTCAGAGAAACAACCTTCCAGCTGTGCAAGGCAGGTGTGATGCTGAATGTGTCCACAGAGGGACTGAATACAGCAGCTGCAATGAGACTACATTATTCTAGGTGTACCAGGACATCAAAAATCTTTATGGTGGTTCTAATAAGATACCACAATTTCTGCAAAGCAGAAATAGAATTCTTATTCTTTTCCTGACTTGAGACTGAGCCAGGCTCTTCAGCTTATGAAAGTGTTGCTGGTCTACAGTAGTTCACATCTGCTGCAGAACTGGGTATGTTTATCAGGCTTTCTTGAAGACTGCACTTAGCTTTCCTTTAATTTATTATTTTTTACTTATATTCTCATTTAATTGTTGCCCTAAAAAATAATTTTGTTTCCATCTCTTTGTAATCAACTCAAAACTTCATTACCTAAATAGTACTGGCAGCTCTCAAAAAACATAACCCTAATCTCAGCATTGGAGTAGTTTTTTTTTTTTGTTTTTTTTTTCCCTTTAAAATTCTGATCAGATTCAAGAGCTTCTAGTGAGAAAGAAAAGCCTGAAAACAAGACAAGAACACCTCAAAATAATAAAAAGCTGGAAGAACTGAAAATTGAAGTTGTTGGTTTTTTTTTTTAATCCTCGTGATTTTAAAGGCAACTTTCAATTTGAGGAGGCTGAGCAACTGGTTTTGTGGAAATGGCTATTTAAATTTTTCTTCCCCACAACTAGCAGAGGTTAGATGCCTATTAAGATTTTACATGGCCATGTTCTGTACACTAAGTAAGCACCACAGTGCTAATACTTCTTGCTCCTCTTTCAATCTCCCTGTTAGTTTTACATCCTGATATTTTCAAAACCACGCAAATCTGAAGTTACCTATTTATATATGGTGGCCATTTAGTCTACCATTCAGGGTAAAAGCAAACCATTACCATCTGAAATACTAAATCACTTTCCAATTCGTACCATGCAGGAGTTTTGTACGGCAAATGGATTTCCCATAGATTGCCAATATGGCATTTAAAAAAAAAGGTGTATGCAAGAAGTGGGGGAGGACTGGACTGTAGAACCTATAGTGCAGGGAGAGGCTTGGCAGTTCAGCCGTGCAGATACACAGAATTGTCATCTGCAGTACTTCCACTGAAAGGTGAAAAGATAGACTTTAGCATGATGGGACTTGTGATTTGCACATCTTCCACCCACGCTGCTGGCTAACATCTCAGTCGTAGCCTATCTTCCCTGTCCTCCAGAAGAGCCGACAGCAGGATGCCTGCTGCTGGGCAGAGCTGAAAGTAGCACTCGCTGCATCTGCTGTACCCAATCCATCCTGCCAGCGCTAACGAGCTCCACCCTCTGCTCGGGAGCTGAGCATGGCTGAGCTGTTGATCTTGGGTGTGCTGCGGAGCTTTGCCTAAATCCACACTTTAGCATAGGCTCATGCATAAACGACACTGAAAATGAACAAGCTGGGACTTGCGAATAGGCTCAGATCTACATTTAAGCAGCGGCATAGACTGCTGAATGCTCAGCTTGGAGAATTCAATGTAATCTTGTCTGGCAACAAGGGGTGTGCACATTTGCACAAGGGACCCGCTGACTCAAAGATACTCGAAACCACAGCCTTACTCTAGTCAACAGAAGCTTTGGATTTGAAGTTGTTTCCACTCAATAACTATAGGAGGTTGCTTAGATGTGTAAACCAGAGAAGCCTACAAGCTGTCCATAAACAGCTTAAAATACTATTCTAATCACACCTTCTTAACTCTCAGTAGTAAGCAACATGTGTCTGTGGGAGCTGGGAGCCCCACCAGGTGTTATTTATGTAGGCTTCTTTGACTGAGGAAGTCTGTATGCCCAGATGTAAAAGCAAACGCTGCTCTTTGAAGGTGATGTTTGCTGAATCAGGCTCTAAACAGCTGCCTTCCTCCGTTTTTGTTCTCATACACCCCTTACCAGCATGTGCAGGGTCATACATCCTCTTCTTCCTGCATTTTCATAAAAAAACAAAATTTGTTTGTTGGACACTTTTTTCTTAGTATAACTTGTACCAAAGCTCTACAAAGTCAGGTGTTTGATGGATTTATTGTCCCTTCAAAAAAGTTCATGAATACTTTCTTGCAGATTTGTACATGGGAAACTGATGTCTGAAGGCTTAAGCATGGAGTAAATCTTCCTTAACTAACAACATCAGAAACCATTTCCAGCACTAGCTTCTAGAAAATATACAATCCACTGTGCAAGGATTCATTTTTATCTCTATATTATCCCATTGATGTGCCAAACAGGAGCAGAATTGTCTGCAATGATAGAAAAACATGTTCTCCCCTTCTTATGCTAGCCATTTGCTTTATTTTTCTCTCATGCTCTCTAGGTAGATAAAGGGCATGATATTAAACTAGTCTGCCATCTTGTCACCCTTTGTGGGTTACTATTTGAAATACAGCAGATGTAGTTTCAGAGCACTATGAGAATGCTATCTAATGACTAAGCATAATGCACATAACTTACTGAAGGCTATTTATTTAGGAGAAAACATTCCGCACATTTGTGTGTTGCACAGAAGATGCTTTAATGAGGTTATTGTATTTGCCTGTCATATTGTACTAGCTTTGTACTGGAAATAGTCTTATTAAAGAGAAAGACTGTCTTTTCTATGACCAAGGCTTCTGGTATTTAGAGAAAGATAAAACAAAAAGAGCAAACTGCCTGAGCATTTCTTTGACATTCTGACATGCTATTTCCTAAGCTGATGCTCTTGGGGTGAAAGCTAAGAAAAGCGCAGAGTGAAATGCTTTGCCTTTTCTACTCCCTAGCCAGTAATAAGCCCTTTCATAATCAGCAATAGTCACAGATATTTCACTCCATCAAAACTAAACACAAGTCATCCCCTGTGGAGCCAACAAGAATTTTCAATTTTCCACCCTTTTAGTACAGGTGCTTTTTAAGAGTGACTTAGAAGAAGACTACTCAGTGCTCAGCCATCTGGTCATATCCAAGCCCCCAAGTACTTTGTCTCAAAGGCTATAATAGTTTTAAGGCAAATGGAAAAAAAAAAAAATAAAAAAGGGAAAAAAAGGTGCTGCGTTCTTTATTGTGGATTGCACTGTGACATGCTGCTCTCTCACTAATTCAGGAACATACCCTCCTGAATTCTTAAACGAGTTTCATCCGGTTCCTTCATTTTCCACAATGGTGGCCACCAAGGGATTGAAGTGGAAAAAAATGCGAGGGTCTTCAAGGCACTATTAGCAGCTCCATTTTCTGCTCACACACATGCACACATCACCACATGAAGAGAGACATTCTTACGCTCAAAATGAAGTCTCTTACCAAAAGTGGTTGCACTTGTTCCACCTTGGATTGACGTTCCTATCCTCCAATATGTCTCTTCATTCACCGTTCTTATCTGTCCCCAGGTACTTCTGTTTTCACAGTTTTGTCCTCATTTTCTCTTGTACCATCTTTCTCATTCCTAAACCATCTTTTACTATTGATTTTCAACCCTAATTACAACTACAGCTGTGCATTTTATTTTCTATCACACAGCAGGTAGAATTTCATGACTGACTACAATGAACTTGCACTGATTACAAACACAATGGCCTTCAAGTGACAGCAGATCATTTATTGGCTTCTACAATCAACCCACTTGAAATAAATATAAATGCATGAGAGTGAAAGATGCAAAAAAATTCATATAGCAGGCCAATAATTACTTCCATTCTGAGTTTCACCAGCCTTTTTTGGGCTTTAGTTCTTATTAGCCAAGAGAAGACACTATGATACCTCTAATGCTCCTGCATACTCACTTAGGATTTGAAAGCAAGCACCTGATGCCACCTAGTTTCTCATAACCATACGTCTGTCATCTGTCAGTTGGAGTTTTGCTATCTTTTGCTCTGAGTTGACCTTTCTAATGGTCTTCCTTTTGTTTTTACGGTTTGGTTTTGTTTATGGGTTGGGTTTTTTTGTGCTTGGTTTTGTGGTTTGTTGCTTTTTAAGAACAGAAAAGGCAACAAGAATGGCAACAATTCTGCTTAAAGGTACAGGACACAGAGAATTAGGATTTTTCAGACTGGAAAAGCAATAATGACTAGGTAAGCTGGAGGGTTATAAGACAGAGAAACCACCTGTGAATAATGTTTTGAGAGTGTAACCATTACTTAGGTAGCAAGCCTAAAAAAGTGTATTTTCACCCAGTACCCAATGAAATTGTGGAGACTCACCATCACAGCTCAAAGACAATCACAGAGTAATTCCATTGGCTACTCAGACCACAAATACTGCCTCTATGCCAAAGACTTCCAATCTGCTGCTCTGTCTATATGTCCTCATTCTTATCGTCTTTCCTTAAAGATCAGATACTAAATGTGACTGTAGACAGAATAACAGATTAAACAGACCTGAGTAAGGCTTTGGCTCTGTCCCATGTAACATCCTGGTCACCAAAGTGGAAAAACACAGACTGAATGGGTGGAGCATTGCTGGGTAAGGAACTGGCTGGATGGTGGCACACAGAGAGTGGGGATCAAGGGCACAATGTCCACCGGCAGACCAGTGCCAAGTGGCTCCCTCAGGGGTCAGTGCTGTTGAACATCTTTGTCAGTGACATGGACAGAGGAATTGAGTGCAAGTGTGCAGCTGGCACCAAGCTGTGTGGCACAGTTGAACTGCTAGAGGGCAGGGACCCATCCAGAGGGACCTGCACAGGCTGCAGGGCTGTGCCCAGGACAACCTCAGGACATTCAACAAGGCCAAGTGTAAGGTCCTGCACCTGGCTGGGGCAGTCCCAAGCACAACTGCAGGCTGGGTGGGGAATGTCTGAGAGCAGCCCTGAGGAACAGGACCTGGGGGTCTGGGCTGGAGCAAAGCTCCAGATGAGGCTGCAGTGTGAGTGCAGCCCAGACAGCAACTGTGTGCTGGGCTGCAGCAAGAGCAGCTGTGGGCAGCAGGGCAAGGGAGGGGATTGTGCCCCTTGGCTCTGCTCTCCTCACACCCCACCTGCAGCACTGTCTGCAGCTCTGCAGCCCCCAGCACAAGCAGCACATGCAAGGGTTGGAGCCAGTGCAGAGGAGGCCACCAAGATGCAGCTGAGAGGGCTGCAGCAGTTCTGCTCTGAGCACAGGCTGAGAGAGTTGGGGCTCTGCAGCCTGCAGAGGAGAAGGCTGCCAGGAGACCTTGGAGTGGCCTTGTAGGATCTGAAGGGGGCTGCAGGAAGGCTGAGAAAGGACTATTGACAAGGTCTGGTGATGAGAGGATGAGGGGGCATGGGTTTGAACTGGCGGAGGGGAGATAGAAACTGGATGTTAGGAAGAAGTTGTTTGCAGTGAGTGTGGTGAGACAGCGGCACAGGTTGCCCAGGGAAGTTGTGGCTGCTGCCTCCCTGGAGGTGTTCAAGGCCAGGTTGGATGAGGCCCTGAGTGAGCTGTTCTAGTGGGAGGTGTCCCTGCCTATGGCACAGGGGGGTTGGAACTGGATGAGCTTTGAGGTCCCTTCCAACCTAAACCATTCTGTGATTCTGTGATTTAGTCTGACCCAGGTTTCTTCAGGCATTAGCAATAAAACTACAAAGCAAACCTTTAATTTGGCATTTTTTAGTGGGGAGTAGAGGAGGGAAGATGTTTTTCTGTATTCAGTACTGGCCTCACATGATCCAGATCCACACTCCCTGCTGTACCTAATCACTTGCACAGGAACCTGTCTTGTGAATCATTCCTAAAATGCATACACCACTTGTTATGCACTGAAATGTAGAGACAGAGAGACAAATGCATTTTGGGGTTGGGGAGGTTTTTCCTGTGTTTTGTTGGTTTGGGGTTTTTTCCCCATGTTCCCTAAGTGCATGCCTCAGTGGTTTGCAGAGATCAATCACAAAGCAAAAGTGTTTCCTCTCATAAGGGTTTGATATCTCTGGAATATAACTTATTTTTGCCCTACCCATTTGCATAGGTCAATACATCTCAGTCATACTGTAAACACAGCAATGAAAATAAAGGATGTGTCAAAAAGACTTCTTAATTTAAAACAAGAGAAGTGTCATATAGATGTCGGATCCCAAAGTCAATAGCACAGATCCATTTGCCTTGGCTGGTGAAACCAAACTTCAGATAACAAAAATGTGTTAATTGCCTTTCTTGAAAAGGTTTATAATGAGATCTCAGCACACCATGGCAATGACAACTACCCTAAGAGCGCCAGGTCACACACCTACCTACTGCACTGGATGTCTCTGCCAGGTACAGAGAGGGATCTGTTCTATCCAGTGCCATTGAAGTTCAGCTGCACCTCAGCAGCTGTCTCTTGGAAATGCACAATATATAAACCCAAAGAGTGCAGTGTAAAAGCAAATTAAGTTTAATCATTTGTAAGAAAACTTACTCTTTGAGATGTCTCCTTCTCATTCAGAAGCAGCTGTTACTTTGGACTCAGTTTTGAAAGCACTGAGAAGAAGCTGCTATCTTTTACAAGCACAAGGGACATTCAGGAAAGATTCTGAAAAGCTGTAAAAGACAATGTGGAGTCTCAGAGTGGCTTAGCAGAAATAAATCCTATTAACTTAATATGTATACACATATGCAGAGCAAAGAGCAGCTTTTCGGCACAAAATACACAATTTCGGGTGCTGTGCAATAATAAGATAGGTTATGTACTGCTCTTATTTTTCAGTCTCCATTTATCCTATGTTTTGCACTGCACACTTGTAGACACATGCTTCAATTAGTGTGAAACAAATGGCATAATTCCAGAGCCACTAAACCTGGGAGACTTGTATTGTCATGCACATGCAGCATGCACTCACTGCTACTTCGGAAGCTGCATCTCTCCTCTCTTTCAAAAAATGATGCTTCTGAATAAATGGGATAAATAACCCCCAGGTGACATTACAGCAGACACTTAGAAATCACAACTAAACCAGACTCTCACTTATTTGTGAGCAACCTTAGCAAGGTGAGCAGTTGCAAGTGCAGACTAAACTTGATCTCACAAATGGTGACCCAACTGAACAGCAAACAAAGCTGGTAGTGTTTGTGCTACAGACTATCTCTTCTCACAGGTTTATGTGGCAGGGAAAAGATACTTTTCAAACTGGTCAATACCAAGCAACATCTAAACCAATCACACACC
>VWZI01005771.1:0-36726 GCA_013396835.1 Psilopogon haemacephalus | reverse complement strand
ACCCCCCCCCCCCCCCCCCATACTCTGAGGTTCCTCAGGATACAACCCAGCAGTAGCAGCAGCACACTGCTTCCTTCTGCCATACTTCACTTCAACCCAGCGTTGGTGTTGGTTGTGTTCTTTTGGTTGTTGTGGAGGTTTGTTCAGGTCTGTTGTGTTTTGTTTTGTTTCTTTGGTTGGTTGGTTGGTTAGGGGGTTTGGTTGTTGTCGTGGGTTCTTTTGTTTGTCTGGTTTTGTTTCTTTATTTGCTTGGTTTTGTTAGTTTTGTTTTGTTTGTGCTTATTCTACTTACAATCAGCACTACAAAATCTCCTTACAACACTCCTCTGCATCACCCATGTGCCGGTAGACATACTCATAACATATATGACACAGACCTACACAGATGCTTCTGTGCTTGGCAAATAAGGCCATTTTCTCAGTGGGGTGGTGGCAGTTCTGTACCACACTCTGTGCCTAGATCAATGTAGAAACTGTTCTGAAAAAGTAATGAATGCACTTTATTAATTGAAGGCATGCTAGAGACTTCTCCATACAAGTAGCAGCCCCACAGTGGTGACTGCCCATGGAGCAGCCTGTTCACTTAGTCCTCAGAAAGAGAATGAAGACAGAGAGAATTCTCTCCACTCACGCCTAAATATCACGTTTGAGAAGAGCAATTGTAAGTGGCTTCAGAATCAGAATCAGTCAGGGTTGGAAGGCACCACAAGGATCAGCCAGTCCCAACCCCCCTGCCATGCCCAGGGACACCCTACCCTAGCGCAGGCTGCCCACAGCCTCTGCCAGCCTGGCCAAAAACACCTCCAGGGATCTGGCCACAAACACCTCCCTGCAGGGGCAACCCATTCCAGCCTCTCACCACTCTCCTGCTCAACAACTTCCTCCTCACATCCAGCCTCAATCTCCCCACCTCCAGCTTTGCTCCATTTCCCCCACTCCTGGCACTCCCTGATAGCCTCAAAAGTCCCTCCCCAGCTTTTCTGTACGCCCACTTCAGATCCTGGAAGGCCACAAGAAGTTCACCTGGGAGCCTCCTCTTCTGCAGCCTGCACAGCCCCAACTCTTTCAGGCTGTGCTCACAGCAGAGTGCTGCAGCCCTCTGAGCATCCTCGTGGCCCTTTTCTGGACACCTCCAGCATCTTCACATCCCTCTTGTCCCAGGGGCTCCAGCACTGGATGCACTACTCCAGGTGGGGTCTCACCAGAGCTGCCCACACTGCTCCTGCTGCAGCCCAGCCTCTGCTTGGCTTTCTGGGCTGCGAGTGCACACTGCTGCCTCATCTTCAGCTTCTCCCCCACCAGCACCCCCACGTCCCTCTCCTCAGGGCTGCTCTTCAGCCACTCCTTGCCCAGCCTGGGTTGGTGCTTGGCATTGCCTCGACCCAGCTGCAGGACCTTGCCCTTGGCCTTGTTGAACCTCCTGATGTTGGCTTGTGCCCACCTCTGCAGCATCTCCAAGTCCCTCTGGATGCCATCCCTGCCCTCCGGCCTGGCTGCTGCACCACACGGCTTGGGGTGTGTATTGGTTTAAAGCCAACTACTCCGAGCCCAAAAGCCCAATAAAAACTCAAAGCGGTTTGGACATGAAAAAGGGTATAAAAAGCTTTTAACAATAAATAAAAGGGAAAAGGGGTTTGTTTTACAGAAGGTGGGAGAAAGGGGGAAACAAAATGCAGGGTGTGGAAATGAGGGAAAGGATACAGAAAACCGGGGAGAAAAGGGAAAGGAGAAAAATACAACCGCGGCAGGGGATTTCAGTCCAAAAGCTGAGATTTGATGGTTTGGTGGTGCTGAAGAAAAGCAGGATGCAGGAAAGTTTTTAGTTGCAAAGAAATAGTCCCCGTTCCAGACGAGAAGGTAATGGCGGTCTCCACTCGGTGCTTGGTGAGCACGTGGATTGGCGGCAGAGCGGCAAGCAGTAGCTCCAGCAGCCAGGACGAGGAGACGCGGGAAGAGAGGGAGAGAATTGGCCCCACTCCTCTTTTATAGTCAAGACCCTAGCAGGAAATGGGAGTGGCTAACCAGGACACCTGGGAAAAGGGTCAAACCACCTCTTGTGAGGAGGGACCCCCCTGGGTAAAGGGTCAAACCACCTCTTGGGAAGAGGCAGGGGGTCCCAGGTGGGCTTAACCCTTTACAGGGTGCTCAGCAAACTTGCTGAGGCTGCACTCAATGCCTCTGCCCATGGCACCCACAAAGATGTTGAACAAGACTGGGCCCAGGACTGATCCCTGAGGGACTCTGCTTGTCACTGGTCTCCACTTGGACATGGACCCATTGACAGCCACTCTTTGGGTGTGGCCATCAAGCCAGTTCTTTATCCACCCATCAAACCCATGTGTCACCAGCTTGGAGACCAGGATGTGGTGCGGGACAGTGTCAAAGGCTTTGCTCAGCTCCAGGTCACTGCCATCAGTTGCTCATTGCTCATCTATTCATGTTGTGACCTGTTCACAGAAGGCCACCAGGTTTGTCAGGCAGGATCTGCCCTTACTGCAGCCATGGCTGATTGGACCAAATCCCCTCTGCACTCTTCTCCTGTCTCAGTAGTGCCTGCAGGAGGATCTGCTCCATGATCTTAGCAGGCACAGAGGTGACACTGCCTGGCCTGGAGTTTCCTGGCTCCTCCTTCCTACCCTTTTTGAAAATGAGAGTTATGTTTGCCCTTTTCCAGTCTGTGGGGGCTCCACGAGAGTGCCAGGACTTTTGGAATATAATAGAGAGGGGTTTAGCAACCTCATCTGCAGTTCTCTCAGTACCCCTGGGTGTATCCCATCGGGTTCCATGGACTTGAACACTTTCAGGTTCTTCAGGTGATCTTCACTTATGCTGGGCAGCTCTGCCTTCCAGTCCCTGCCACTATCTTCCATGACTCCAGGAGCATGGTTTGAGGCCTTTGCAGTGATGACTGAGGTAAAGAAGTCATTGAGAACCTCAGCCTTTTCTATGTCACTTGTGACCAGTTTGCCTTTTTCCTTTCTGAGGGGCCCACACCTTCCCTAGTCTTCTTTTTACCATTAATATACCTGCAGAAATTCTTGCTGTCCCTTTGACCTCTCTGGCTAGATTCAATTAAACTGTGCTTTGGCTTTCCTAACCAGATCTCTGGCTGCTCAGGCAGCTTCCTTATATACCCCCCATTCTAGCTGTCCTCTACTCCACTCCTTTCTTCTACTTCTTGGCTTACTGGTTGATGTTTTAGAGCTGCATCATCTAAAGTAATAGCTGCAAGGAGTGAATGTGAGCTCCTCAAGACCCTCAAGGCACATAAGACTCTGTATAGCAGAACCTTTCCTTGTCCTATAGCTGGCTACAGGAAGGGGGGGACCTGCTGGGAATGGTTGGAGAAATCTGTCCCCGCAGAAAGAATTCACCACTTGTTAGGACTATTTCACCCAAACTGGAAAACTCAGTTCTCTGTAAAAGATATACTGAAGCAATATGAAGTATTCAAACAACTTTAAAACTCACTGTGATACTGACAGTTGCCTCCTTAACAGAAAGGCACGTGTTTAAATACTAATCTTTTCTTGGTAAGATGGAGTAAGGAGAAAAAAAAACCAAAAAAAAACCCGCAACTAAAGTAATCCCTAGGAGTTGAACATGAGTAAGTCCTGTGTGCTTTCAGTTATGCGCTGGTTTTACAGCTAACACCTTTGATTCTCATAAGGCTGCTGCAGCATGTCAGCAGAGCAGAGGAAGAAAATGTTTGGGGGTGAGAAATCACAGAAAGAGGCATGATACTTCCCTCTGCAGAAAACTAACATTAATTTTACAATCAATTCATTGAATTAAAGCATCTTGCCATAGTAGCCACCCACTTAATGATGACAAAGCACAGAAACCTCAATCATTATGGCAAGGTACAATCAGGAATGACACCTCAGATTAGGTATGGGTGGTTAATGTTACTGCCCTGACACCTACACTCCGATCCTTGCCCACCCTCCTACCCTGTGAAGACAAGTCTCTTCAAACCTCAGGGTGAGGAGAATAATAAGCTCAGATGTATTCAAACAGGGGATTTACATTTCCTTATGGATTGTTAGGAAAACACTTCCTGCCACACTGCGGAGTGAGTTAAGCAGAAAGAAAGTACGGAAATTTCATATAAATCAGTACTTATAATACTTAATTTCATCCCTTAAAACTGTCCTAAAATTCAACACAATGACTGACGTTATTCCAAGGAATTCAAATAATCTTGAGGAAATTATTCAGCTTTACTGTTGCTTGTGAAGGATGCAAGATGTTAGATTTATTTAGGACAGAGATGGACTTATGAAGCCATGGCACAAGTTGATCTTGGGGTTGTGATCTCTTTGTGGAACATTAATTCATGAACCTTAACGTGTTTTCTTATTACCAAATCTCTCTCCTCATCCCCCTCCCCCACATATGCAAATTGACAATGAATGATTGGCATTCACAAATGTGCCTCCAAGCAGGTTAGGGGTAATTAGTAAAGCATGTAGACACCCTGTCCTAAGCCAATTGTCACGAATCCACACAATAATGAATCTCTATTAATAGTTAATGATGTATGTCAGGAAAAGCCCAGTCTGTAGGCTCTTCCCCTTTAAGAGTATGTGTTACCCTCTAGTTTCAGCTGGTCAAGCCGAATGCCTTCCTCCCCTTCTGCTTGCCTGATTTGAATCTCAGCCAAAATGAAGTAATTGAAAACTACCAGCCTGAATACTTCAGAAGTGTATCATAGAACAAGATTCAACAAGCCTCTTCTCAATTTGTAAATATGCTGGAATATAAGTAGTAGAAAGGCTCCAATGTCAAACAAGTTTAGCAGTGTTTTTTAATGAGTGCTACAGTGCTGCTTGATACTCGATGTATCAAGACCTATTAACACTGTAAAGCTACTTCACCCTTGTGTTCCTCACCTTGTTTTTCTTATAGGTTTTTAAAGAGCAGGTAATATGTATATTTTAAAAATATGCAGTTTAAAAAATCAGTTTCTGCAGTGGTTCATACATATATGTTGATAGGTTAAAAGTCATATTTAGAGACCTAGGTTCACCAAATACCACGTTTCTAAAATCTGCCTTCCTATTCTCCACTACAGGTTGACAAAAGAAAAAAAAAGGTAGTTTTGGAAAGAAACCGTGGTTTGTATAATTTGTTTCTACCACAGTAAACTACCTGTGTCGGGCATACACATATTCATTAGCGATGACCCACCTCTGGATTGGTTGTAGGAATGGAACAACACCAAAGTAAAGTGTAAACAAAACACAAACCTCTGCCATGGGGAGAGAGACCAAGATCAATAGTGAGAATTTAGATGGCACTAAAATTTGATGATGAAGTAGCATCATGTGTTTTAATTTCTCAGCCTATAGCCTAATTTCTCATTCAAATCTTCCGATTAGTTCAAACCAGCACAATTCTGGTTGTTTGCAACATACTACCTCTTGATGTCCAAACATTACTGACAGGCCATTCAGTATTAATGGGACTGAAAAAAACACCCTTTCCAAAATTTATCACAGCTTATCCTCTTTGTCTTCACAATCAATCTGACTAGCAGAAAAGTTGGAGAAGTTAACCCTACACACTATGTTTGAATCAGCAGTGTTGCCAATTTGTAACTCAAACTTCTGGGAGGTATTGATCCAGATCAAAGAGTAGCACTTTATGTCTCTCCCTAATTATTCAGAAATACAACTGGCAGAGTATTTGTAATACTTAATTCTTTGTGGCTTCCATAGGAATAGTGGACATTGATCAGGAAGAACTTTCATGATGATCAGATTTTAACATGACAGGGTCTCTCTTAGAAGTTTTTGCTCCCTCTGTTCAAAAAGAATAGGAAGCCTACAAAATCTAGGCAAGTGGTTCTGAGTATGGTCCTACCTTTGTCAGCCAAGGTTAGTGAATCCCCATCCTTTATTTGCCTTTCTTTGTTGTCTCTTCAGAGACACATCACTGCAAGTCATTGAACCCTATGGAACCATCAGAGGTAAAGAGCAGCTGAGTGCCAGAGCATTAATTAGCTCAGAATTCTTGAATCTCCACTGATACAATGAAAGTTAGTCAATCACAGGATGATGTGCCAAGTGTAAGAATGGCTTTATAGTTAAAGCACAGAAGTAGGAGGCAAGAAGTGTGGCTTCTATTCTTACTGCCAGCACCCATGCCCAACCTTCAGCAAACCATCCATTTTCATTTTTCATTTTCTCTGCATGTAAAATGGAAATAATTGTGCTCACAGGACTATTCTTAAGCTAGCTTCACCTCCATCTGAGAAGCTCTTTGGGATCCTCAGGTTAGAGAAACCACTGAGCCATAAAATATAATTTAAAAAATATATTTTACTGGATGTGCTTAAAATAAGTATTCCCTGTACGAGTGGAAAGTAGAATTTTGAGTGTGGGATACCAAGTCTAGATAATTTAACTGTTACCTCGAGTTGCAAAAATGTTGTTTGTAAAGCTTTTTTTTTTTTTTTTTCCAGTTCAGCACTTCAAATGGCTTTGCCTAGAATATCTATTAATAGCAAACAACTGTGCTTTACAGGATTATTTTGCAACATTTTACATTAGGTATACTTGAAGTGGACTTGTGAAAACAGAGATTCAAACGTGTAAAAGTACAGTATCTGTGTACATAAATATACGTTTACATTTCTACAAACGTAGGCTTCTGCTTTAACAGAAACAAAAGCAATTTCTGCAATGACATTCACTATCTGACTCACTTTTATCCTCAGTAAAGGTGACACATTGCAGAAGAACAAAGCTCGGAGCCAGTCTGGCTTTGGCTATTTCCTGTTCAGTCAGAAATAGCTGCTGGAGCCGTTTATCCATAGCATCACATCAGCAAACACCAACCCTCCCTAAAGACTTCTGTGCAGTTGGTCTTGGATGTGAAGTCTGAAAAGGTTTGGATTGTTAGAACCTTCCAAGTTCCAGGGAGTTTTATGTAAGAAAGAGTAGCAGAATATTTATTGTGTTAGGATTGTTAATAGAACTGAAAGACTGCCTCAAGAGTTTTCTTTTTAAATAGATACACATATTTGTCCATTTGCTTACTCTTCGTTCGGTACTGTGCACTGTAACTTTTGTGCTCATCTCAGTGTTTTTTCCTAGGACCTTTCTACCCGCACAAATAGCAAACATTTAGTAAATATCTGTTGAAGGCTTCACATATGATCTGCTTATTGCATCATAAAACTCTAATGTAGACAGTCAGCTAAAATAGAAGGTAGAGCCTTGCATACAATCATTAGTCCAACTCTGAGCAAAAGGCTGAAAGCAGGCCAAAGTCATAAACTAATTCACAGCCTCAGCCCAAGACCAAACCTCAGCCATTTACATGAGCAGAGTAACAATCTCCTTCAAATCTGAACAAAGAGCATCGTTTGAAATCAAATTCCTAGAATGAAGGAGTTATAACACAAGCACTTCCGTAGTACTGGGGAGAAAAAAACAACAATCCTCACCCAAAACAGCATCTTACCTATCTCACAACTTTTATCAGAGAGCTCTCTTGAATCCTTTCCTGTATGGATTCGGTTTTCCTCCTCAATGGGAGACTGAACCATACTAGCGAGCGTAACAGAAAAGATATGGCAGTCCTATTTTAATAACCTAAAAACACTAAACCCACTGCTCAACAGTTTAATACTTCTTCAGAAATGTGATTGTCTGTTACTAGTGCTTGGCTATAAAACACTGATCTTGCTGTCCAAAGTTATGGTAGTAGACAGAGACGCAAACCAACATGTAAAGGTCAACAAATAAAGTTTAAAGGAAACTGTTTCATTTTCCACAGTGAAATAAGAAAGATGGACAAGTTAGATTTTTTCCCAAATCTATGATTTGCAAGTCCTGATATATGAAAATTCTTACTTGTACACTTCCACCTGAGGTCAAGGAAGTTCAGTACACTTCAGGATTTCCTTTATTTTTTTTCAATGAAACGGAGAGATAAATTACCACACAGGGAAGATCTGCAGCACTGCACACAACAGGAGGTAGCTTTTCACCGCTTACAGAGCACACAACCCGAACCATTGATAAGTCATTTGCTTTCTACCAAAGCCAGTTGAGAAGAGAGAAATGGAAACTGTCAGAATTTACCTGAATCAGGCATGCAGAATTATCTTTATGCAATGTGACTGTTTCAGATTGAAATAGGGCACAGCTGAATTTGTAAATAGCCTAGTATTCACCCTTCTGCCCTTGTGTAAATTAAAACATGAACCTTCTCAACAACAACTCTGGTGTCATCTGCAATCTTTTCTGGAGACTCCATGTGGAGCCACCTTGGCAGGTGACTGTAATCTTACTAGCTCCCTATTTTAGGTCAACTCCTGTCCCATTATTTTACATCTTCCCTTCCCCTTTTTAATTCCCTAGCAAAATGATACCTGCCTTCAGCCAGATGGATAAAACTGAAATCAACCCTAAATCAGTGCTAATATTGTGCATCAGTTTTGGAATGGCTGGGTTTAACTCATCTTTTAAAGCTCAGTGTCATAATTGATACTTCGACGGTACAATAATATTACATGGTATTTAAAATCTACCACAGATACAATCTGTAAGGTGAAAGAAAAGCCTAATGGAGAAAAAAGAATTAGAAGAGGAAATATAAAAATATGAGAAGCCCACATGCTCATACCAATTTGCATGTGTGATGCAAATGCACATGTAAACATGTTTCTACTAACAACGTGGCATTGCTGGGGTACAGAAAATTCCATAGCATGCTACTGGGGCAATTTAATGCTTTCTTTTTTTTCTCCTTCTTTCTTTCTTTCTTTCTTTCTTTCTTTCTTTCTTTCTTTCTTTCTTTCTTTCTTTCTTTCTTTCTTTCTTTCTTTCTTTCTTTCTTTCTTTCTTTCTTTCTTTCTTTTCATTCTTTTTTCCTTTTTCTTTTTTCTTTTTCTTTTTCTTTCTTTCTTTCTTTTCTTTTTTCTTTCTTTCTTTCTTTTTTCCTTTCTTTTTCTTTTTCTTTCTTTCTTTCTTTTCTTTTTTTCTTTCTTTTCATTCTTTCTTTCTTTTTTCCTTTGTTTTCTTTCTTTCTTTTTCTTTTTCTTTCTTTCTTTCTTTTTTTTTCTTTCTTTCTTTCTCTTTCTTTTTCTTCTTTTCTTTCTTTTTCTTTCTTTCTTTCTTTTTCTTTTTTCTTTCTTTTCTTTCTTTTCATTCATTCTTTCTTTCTTTTCTTTTTCCATTTCTTTTCTTTTTTTTCTTTTTCTCTTTCTTTCTTTCTCTTTTTATACTTATTTCTTTCTCTTTTTATACTTGTTTGTAATTGATACTTAACCTTAAAGCATTCAAAAATAAGACAAGGACAGAACTACTGAGGAGTAGTATATAGCACTTGATTTAAAATATTTTTGCCAAGAAATGTGTTGGAGATGAAACCAGCTAAGTAGCCAGTGATGAGATATGCTGACATTGAAATAAGGAAATCTACAGAATCTATAGAAAATATTTTTGTAAGTATATGAAGTTTCTATGTGGCATGGAGTGATGCAAAAATTAAACTAGATGGCAAATCTTTGTTTTCTTTGCTACCTTTCAGAAATGTTTCAAGTGGAATGGAATGCTACACTAGTCATTCTGGGTTCATTCTGTGATCGAATGTAACCTGAGCATCTCCATGCTCAAAATTCAACACTTTTATAATCTTGTGGATGCTTCTCGAATTCAACATTAATTACAAAACACTGCAGTATAAAGGTCTATTTCCTGGAAAACTGATGCAGCCACCATCACTGTTTGCTTTGCTGTCCATGTTCCAGCCATGTTCAAGGTCCTGTTGTACCTCCAGAGGAGAAGGTATGTGTCTCTAGCAGTTTCCCATTGAGGAGACTGCTTTGGTGGAGAAAATTTAGCCCAAGCTTCTCTCCTAGACTTTATTTATTTTACTGTTATTTGATTTTCCCAGGGCACTCATGTCCTTGTTTTGCCACCTGCTGTATCTCATTCCACATATAATGGATAAAACTCTGAAAGAAGGATGGAGGCAATCTTCTTGTTACTGGTCTGCACAATATGAAAACAAAGTGGTCCTGGGTATAGATAGGAACAAAGCCATGGTATGGAATCAACTATTATATTTCTCATCCTAGTTTCAAATTAAATCTTGAAAGAATCTGACTAATTTGGCTACATGGACATTTTTGGGTATTTTAAAATATGCCCATTTGTATTTGCAGTGTAAATAGTCTCTCCCAAGAACAAATGGTATCTTGTATTTAGTGAAACAGGAGGGATCAAAAGGCTGCTGCTCCTATTTAAGTCATTTGGAATTTTGCAGTGCTGAGATTTCCTGCTGGGCTCTACGTGTGAAGGACCAGCTCTATGCCAAAAGGGAAGCCACCTATCCATTTTTGTCTTGGTGGGCTTGGTTGCACAAGCAGGTAAAACCAAGCCCATGTTGCAAAAGTCACATTACCTTGAAGGTGAGACATCCTGGAAAAAAAAGGGTCTGGCTTTCCATTTGCTACACAGCCACTTAGCAGTGATAAGGGATTTTGTTGCAGATGCAAAAGAGAGCATGGAAATGGATCTAATGCATTTTTCAGCCTAGCACGACTTTGAAGCTTCAATCCAGATATTGTGAGATGCCAGGTTTCTGCTGACCATGCTTAACAAGGATGTTCTAGTTGCATTTGTCTGTGCCAAACCATGAACATTTAAAGCAATTCTTGATAGTTATTTTTCTTTTTCTCATTCACACTCTGACTTACGTAAGATTTATCATATTTCTACTAGGAAACCTTCCTAGGCAAGTAAGCGTTCCCTTGTGAGGCTTTGTACATTACCATTTGGAGGCCACTTTTTGCTTTTACTATGGTAATATTTCCTACATTGATTTTCAACTTCATCATTACTGGAAATTGTCTAGGTAATAATTTTAAAGATGCTAAAGAGCTGATGGCATTTCATGGAAGAGCCTGACAAATATTCCATTAAAATTTGTGCTGGTGATAATTCATCACAAAGCACACTTCCATTCCTCTATTACAGATGATGCCACCTGAAGCTACACGCTTAATTCCTAGATATATAATTGTCTCCAGCTCCTCTTGTTTGCATTCTCCCCATGAGAAGATGCTGAGTTGGACAGAGATAAAGAAAAAGCAACTTCTAACACAACTAGTCATTTATCGGGTTCAACCCAAGAGGCCTGAGTTGCAACAATCTTCCAAGACTTCATTTTATCAGGATACTGTAAAAAGCCTGCATTAAGACTTCACCCAAATGGAAAAGAAATTTCAGTTTTATTGGTAGAAAAGCAAGATAATCAGGCCCAGCTTATGCAATGCAATGAGCAAAACCAAGATGAAAAAATTCAGCAGCAAAATTTCCACTTCATTGAATAACTTTTATTTTCAGACCTTTTCCTATTGCAGTTACCCTTATTTGTGTTTCTTCACCATTCACATATTGGGCATAAAGTACTGAAGTGTTTGTACCCATTTTTTTTTTCTCCTAGCTATTATTTTCACAGGTACAACAAATTAGCTACGTTTTCATTCAGTTCTTTTCATTAGTGCATTGAGTTTAAACAGAAAGAATTCAGATTACATGGATTAATTAGATGTTTTATTTTTAAAAAAATAGGAAAATGAGTTGCAGAGTATAATATCAAACACAGCAGGCTTTGACTTTCTGCCTGGAAGCTGTTTAAAAAAAATAATTAAGAAGGAAATGAAGAGTACACTGTATTCTATGCATAAATCAGAGATATTAAAGGTAAATATTTGCTTTTAGATTATGATGAGCTCAGACTTCTACCAAAAAAAATGAATTTGAGATGTTAATTTACCTAAATATGAGATCTAATCAGGCATTCCTCCTTATATCATCTTCCATGGCTATGCATAATAATAGCAGAGGTGTTCATACTGTAACACAACCTTTCACTGTAAGCTAGAGCCTGAGAGTATTTTCTCCCCTTATCCTTGAATCCCTTTTACACAGCCCTAAGCCCCATCACACATTTAGAAGGAACAATTCAAAAACTAGATGGAGTATAATAAATTAATCTGGACTTAGTGGGTGGATAAAAGGTCCAGCAGGGGTTTGTTACAGACCCTGGGGACAAGAAAAGAGAGGAAAGTGGAATATTGCACAATGACATTAGTAAGGCAAACAGAGATAATACTCTGTGTGCATGCCTGTGTGCATGTGCCTGCCTGTGTCTACAGAGCGTGGTGGGGGAAGGGTGGCATCAGTATTCTTAGCCTTGACTCATCTTAATGTAATAACAATTGAATACTGCTAGCCTACTTCCAGAGATTCAAGGAAAGAGTGTTTCTACATCTGTCCTTATATTATCGCACAAAACCAAATCACAGACACAGGAACTCCTACAGCAAGAAGAAAACAGTGTTGGCAAGTCTCCAGTCTGAACAACCTTACCTGGGGACACGGAAATATCTTTTTCTGACCAGACCACTCAGAGAAGGAAGGTGTACTCACTCTGGATTAAGCTGTTACAATACAAGTTTTCGATAGAAAATCAAAGACTTAATGACTGTCCCAGTAGAAGCCAGGTTTCATTTTGTATATTCCCTTATATGAACTACTAGAATCAGTCAGGGTTGGAAGGGACCACAAGGATTATTTAGTTCCAAACCCCCTGCCATGGGCAGGGACACCCTATCCTAGATCAGGCTGGCCAGAGCCGTTTTGATGTTGAGAGCCAAGGTAGCAGCTGCACTGGGATTAACCACTGTCACCACCTTTCCAAGTCAAGATTAAGTGACAGGCAATAAAAATGCTTCTGTCCTGCATACAGGCTGTAAAATGGGTTCTCCCTCACACAGCTTCAGCCTTGCTACATGCTATGAACCACCTTCAGAGAGGACATTGAGAAAAAAAGTATGTAATTTTCCTAAAGGATACATCACAGAATGCAGAGCAGCATACAGCACAATGGAGGACAAGGAAAAGAAAGAGCAGGTTCAAGTGGGCTGAGAATCACATTGTCCAAAGCCCACTGACACCCACAAACTGATGGGTTTCGGAAACTAATTTCTGGTGATCCATCTGAAAATTGAACTTAAAATACTGATGGTATGAATGAAATGTTCTTGTCTTGAAAATATATTCAGCAAAATTTGACCTGTAATACACACTTTGAAAATGAAATGAAGCAAAATTTTAATGTAATTCTAAAACATGCCTAAGTAACACTCATTCCCTTTCTCCAAACCTACCAAATGTACTAGCTTGACACAGCTCATGCACAGACTTGGGTCATTACACATTATAGAATGGAATATAGATGTCAGTGCTTCCCATCTTTTTTTTAGCAGAGCTGTACATCTTTAGATGTACACGAGCAGAAGGATATTTACACTGTGAGCTTCACTCTCTGCTGCACAGGGCCTAGAGAACACATGAGTTAAACTGCCCTCTACCACTGCCTGCAATGGGAAGAACCATCTCTGCCTCAGCAATCCCAGAGCTATGGAGAGAAAAGTGGGAACTTGAAAGAGAAAGCCTGACAACACAGCTGGAGCTCCTCTTGGACATCACTCATATTTCCCCCATTTTCATTCCTTTCTAGCACAATTCCACCAACACTGAAGACATGCATTTTGAAGAGGAGTGTCCAAGCATGAGCCTATCTTTAGTTTGAAAACAATTTTAGTGGTTTGGGTGTTTTGTTGTTTTTTTTTTTTTTTGCATTCTCTCAAAAGTGCATCTGCAGTGGAATCTTTGGAGTGCAAGAATTATGTGTGGTTACTGGCTTAAATCTGTGCTCGATTCCCAGTGGTCTATTTTTATCTCATGATCTCAGAGCAATTTGGGATGTTGCACAACATCAAACAGTTCTGATGCAAAGAAATGGTAGTAATACCGTTTTTCTAGATATGATGCTGGCCTAGCAAGATCTGACTGGCCAAAGATTTGTGAAAGACAGCTGAAGTACAGTAATGTTACCCAGAACAGTAGGCAACAGAACAGAAGTAATACTTGGATTTAGAGGACAGTGTTAAAACCTAAAACAAGACCAATGTTATCAAGCCTTTAGCCAGTGTCCCAGGTATCATCCAAAATCTGAAGATACACAATTATCTGGACATTTCTAGGACTTGCAGAGAGAGTTTGTTTCAAAGTCATGGCAACTTCCTTTATCCGACAGGGCTGCATCTGACTACTGCCAGAAAACAGTCAATGCCAAGTATTCCTGCGTAACTCCTTCACAAAACACAAAAAGAACACAAACAACATTTTCCCTTTCATTTGTTTCAAGTATGTTTTAGATAAAGCTATTCTGATAGTTTTAGAATCTTTGTTCAGATTACACAAGGTAGTCAGTGCCAGAGTTATTTAAAAATTCTGGGAAGAGGTATTGCAATAGATAGAAATGATGTATGAATAGGACATAAACGATGATGGTGGAACAGCTGATTTAATAAATGGAAGGTTTAAGCTGAAAGCATGAATGAGAAGGCACTGGATCATGACAAACGGGGTCATGATGAACTGAGGAGAAACGCTGCAAGTCGCCCTGCCAGGATTTATCCTTGTGGTCTGAAAACTGGACACACTGTTGGGCAAGCTACTGGAGCTGCCAACTTGCAGATGAAACTTTGAGCTGACAACCTAATCATCTGTGTCTTTCAAGAGCCTGTGGCACTTTTGGTAAAAGACAAGGAATTAGTTGTATTTAACCGGCATAATTTCAGGCTGCATAATTATGTTCTGCACACCCATGATTCCTTTGCAGTTTCTTAGGAGGAAAAAGGTGTATGCTTCCATTGCTGTACACCTAGAAAATCTCATAGCTGTAGTCACCTTGTGCCTAAGTCTGATTTTAAACTGTTATATTTGCAATGCACTTTGAGATGATTTATTCTAAAATGCAAGATTATTACTGCAGACATCTCAAAGGACTATATAATTGTTCAGGAGGGCTTTGAATCTGGGTTAGACGGGAATTATAACAAGGACAATATAAAAATTATTAAGTAGTTTATTAAATATATGAAGAAGAAAAAGTCCCCAAACTTATTTACAATCAACACCCCCAGATTCTGTTATGCAGTTGGTAAAAATATTTTTGTAGAATGTGTATGGTTTAAACAATTTTAGGAAAGTTTTGGAGATTTAAAAAACTGAAGAGAGTCTTACAGCACAAACTGCAGCTTAAAGGTTACATGTAAGCATAAACCTTCACAAACTTTAGAAAAGAGAGTTCATTTACTCACTGTCCTGAGTCTCAATACTGGTAATCCAAAATTATATGCAGATGCATAAAGGAGGCAAATGTAGTCCTGGCCACGTGGTGGCCTCCCCACGTGGTGATGATGATGATGATGATGATGTGTGTGTGCTTGCAGCTTGCGCAGTTCAGATTGAGCAGGTTGAGAAGATCCACAGAAACGAGGCAAATCCTCCATAGCTCTTGGGAAGTTCCTGGATCAGCCACCTGGGCGAGACAGGATCCAGGATTGTGGGCTGGAACAGTCTGATCGGAAGCTGTATACGAGAGGGCACTTGGCCGGAGCGGCGGCTCCGAAGTCGCTGGCCTCTGCTTAGGCTCCAGGTGGTTAGCTGCTTCCTGGAGCAGGGCAAGAAGTTTCAGACCCTTTGTTCAATCCGGGAGACAGCAGAGCCAGCGTCTGCCCTTTGTGGGAAAGGGAGGTTCGCGTTACACGTGATGGTGATGCAGATGCAGGACAGGTAGCAAGCAAACAAAAGGCAGCAGCAGCAAACGAACAACTTGGCTAAGTCTTGAAACATTTTGTCGACTGTCTTTGACTAATAGCAACAAATAAAAACACCCCTAAGGCAAATCCTAGGCCATTTCACCGAGAAAGGGAGATGCACACGTTCAGCATCTATGACTCAATGATTTCCTTGGGTCCCTTCCATCCCCTAACACCCTGTGATCCTGTGATCAGAAACAAAGCAGGGTGCAAAACAAGACCAGAACCGGTGTTTCTGTGTCAGACAGGGAGGCACCAAGGCTTTGTCTGCTCTCCCACTTCTTTCAGCCCGGGAAGGAGAGAGACTGGGGGAGCAAGGTGGGTAGGTAGGTATGCATGCAGAGGCATGTTTTTGACATGTATTTTAGGTACAATTTGGACCTTCCACTACAATAATCCACTCTATTTTCCAGTAATCAGGTACAAAAGAGTAAACTGAGAATTTGGTTTCTATTTCCCTCTCCTTCTTTTCCTTGCCGATTTCTACACTTTTGAGATTGAAGCCATGACACAGTCAGAACATTTTATTTAGTGGTTTAATAAACATGACATGTTTGCACTTGCTTTGCGTTTTACTAGCAACGCAGTGGCAATAAGACACTTCCACAAATACAATGCTGCAATTGTATAGCTTTTCAAGTGCTAAGTTTTTGTCAAGCATATATATACATATATAACTCACCTTTTGTTCAAGCCCTTAAACTTCTCTTTAGCTCATTGTGGCCATCTGACTGTTTGCCTTTCAGGTGGAGTCTGACTGACACACACCACCTTAAAACTGGAACTACTTGGAGCTCTTATTTTTGTGGCCATACTACTATAGCTAGCTCCAGTGGAAACTTTTTAATGGTGAATCATCTGACAGTTTTAAATTTTCTTCTTTCTTTCTTAAAGAGATTTTCATATGAGAGATCTGATCCCTAGTTTGCATATATATACTACTTCAGAGACAGTTCTGCTTGCATATGTTTTATTTTTCCCCTCTTCTACCTTTTCTTAACTGCTTCTATGCCATTTTGCATGCCAGTGTATGCACAGAAATGTAACATGACAAGGGACTATAATGTTATCGGTGGGATCTATTGCAAAATTAATATAATCTATTAATTTTTATATTTAACAATCCTGCCATAGACCACCGTTTTCAATAATAACAGGTTACTTGCAGGGTTGTGGAAAGTATTACAGGGAGAGAAATAAACAGGGAATTTAGAGCATTAGCAATAATATAACAAATTTGAAGCACTTGAGTTTCCAGGCAGTTCAAGCCCATAACATCAGGGCTAAGCTGGTCTGAAGCACGAGGCAGAGCATGTTGTCTGAGCAGAGCACAGACTGACTTGCAACTTTGCTCCATTTATATGATTTGCCTGAGTGCAATGGCTCCTTTGGCCAGAAAGATTCACCAATCAGAATGGGACTTTGCCAAACTGACCATATTAGGTGAAACCAGGGCTTGCTTACCCTTATTTGGGCAAGACACTCACAAGTGCATAAACACCTGTGGGTACCTGTTTATCACTTTGGGAGGGGACATAAAGGCCCAAGTCTTTGTTTTCCTTCTCTCCATCAGCAGAAGGGTGGGGCAAGCCAGGACACATTTTGGGCCTATTAGCCTTCCAGGACATGTGCAAGGTGTGTTAATGCACTGGAATATGCTGTCTTTCAGTATGCTCTATCTGGTGCTTGTGACTAGCAGACAGGTGTGAAGAACTCTGTGTCACTCAATAGTTACCACTAACAGAATCAGTTCTAAAAGCAAGAATAGCCAAGTGTTGCTAACAAGTTTGGTCCCAAAGTACTTAAGTGGTCTGTCTAGGGTTTTGGGTTGACCCATTTTGAATACCTTGTGTCTATTACAGGAGTAGACCTTCATTAACCTGCCCTGCAGTTCTTAAAAATTAAATTAAATCTCACTAGAAAAGGTTCAAGTAGTAAATTGGTAATTTTGGTTCTAAGGGATATAACTTCTACTGTGCTAGTGCTTCTGATTTGGCACCATCACCTCTCTCTCTCTTGCCAGGCTTGGGTTAAGATTTAATTCGTTTTTATTCAGAGGTAAATTGCATGACCAGGAATGAAATTAATTCCAGGGCCTGGCTCAAAGTGCAATATAATAAACAAAAGGGCTCATATTAATTTTAGCAGAGTACCTACAGTGTTTAGCAGAGTACTAAAGTTAATATACACGCAAACTTTTTAAGGAAAAGCTTTAATATTCCATACCATACACACAATATTAAATTGGTCTATGTTTATGTGTAGCAGCGTAATTTCCTTTTCTATTTCAGATGTTAATATTCATAAATTTGCAGTATCACATTGTATTTGGCTCTGCATTAGGTTCACCTAGACAGTTGCCCTAACAAACAGTATTAATGATTTTTTTTTTTACTTACAACCTAAAGAGATTGTAATCAGAAGTTTTCTGCTACGTACTTTCACTGGTGTAAAAATTATAGGCTTGACCAACTTGCCTTGTATAAGAAACTGCCAAATGACATGAGCTAAAGCAGTAACTCCACAGAAGAATCTAATTCAGTGTACTTTATGCTAGTATTAGTCAGTTATTAGGTTATTGAATCCTCTCTAATTATTATCTGAAGCTTTTCATAAATAGCTTTTTGCAAAATGGATCTTATCTGAAAATGTAATTTATTGGATGTTTACAGGCTTAACAAAAGTTGTTTTATGATATAAGCCCAGAATTACTTCCTTTTTAAACAAACCCAACTGGTGCTGTAATTGAGATGAGCATGCCTTTTTTTTTTTCCACACAATAATCTGATATGGGACTTTCTTTTCTCAAGAGACTTGCCTGATCTGCTCTTTATAGACATTCAGTCTCTGTAAATATGCTTTTAGATTCTTTACCAGTAATAGTATTAGACCTGAATGCTTCAGTATGCAGTATAATGGGATATTAAAGGGCTTTCTGGATGTTTTAGACAAGCTGGTCTAATAGAACCTAATGAACACACACTGAAGAATATTCTTCACAGACTACCATTTACAAGGAGTCTCTTCTACAATTTACTTCTTAAATTTTTAAAGAAAATCACATTGTTTTCTTTGTCTCTTTTTTCCTTTCTGCCATTCTTTGCCTTTTCTTCCTGCTTGTACTTTGCTATTAACCATCTGACTCTGTGTTGCCATGGGAAGGGCTGTAGTGCCATAAATTCAGAGAAGTTCCTGTGTTCTCTTTTTTCCATTTTATTCTTACACAAGCATTAGCACAGATTAGCTCCTTTTGTAAGGCCGTACTGGCACTAGAACTACTTTGGAAAAGATACAGCAAAAACACTTCAGATGTTTCACAGAAAGGCACCAACCTACACAGGCAAAAGCTGATGCTTCCGAACTTGTTGATACCTGACAGCTTGAGAAGGGAGCCAAATTACAGAAAGTGATCCATCTGATCTTACAGTAGCCAATGTGAATTCCGCAAATGCAAAAAACATGAAGGAAACCCCCACATTAAATCACAAAACCCCCTGCTGGATTCCTTTGGGGATTTGTAATACAATAAGAAAGTTTTAATTTTTAAACTCCTGGTTAAATCCATGGGCTGGTTGTGACTGCCCTTTGCTGCCTTCTAAAATCTGTAAAGTGTGGTCTGTCTAAAATGAGGCAGTGGGTTCAGCTCAGTTTCTAGCTCCAGCTCTTTCCATTAGAAAAGAGAGCTTTGGGAACTGGTACTAGCACAAACACTTGCCCAGTGGGCTCAGTGGAAAGGCAATGGAGGAAACAGCTACTGAGAGCAAGTCCTCCAAGTACCACAGACCCAGGTTTGCTCTACAGACAACATTTTCACCCACAAAGTAAATGTCTCTGGAAAATGGCCTCTGGAAGTCATATCCACTGTAATGCAATCAGACTTCCTGTCGCGAAATAGCAATGCGATATCTCGCGGCGAAGGGGTCCTAGTGCCCTCTCGCCGGTTCTTTTAGGTTTCGGTCGGCAGAAATAGACGAACGCGTTGCTTAAAGGTCAGGTGCAACAGTTTAACAATTAGAACTTGGGAAAACAGAGAGGTTACATGCAAAATAGCTCCCGACGCGCCTACAAAATGCCCGCGAGGCACGGGGGTGGGGGGTGAAACACGCTCCTTCCCGAACCCGAGGGGGCGGGGAAGAAAGGAAACCGATTTAGCCCAGAATAGGAAAAATAAAAGAGGATACAGAGAGAGAGAGAGAGAAGGAGATTAGCTCTGCTACTTCTCTGGAGGGTTGCTATGCTTCGCTGCCTGCTGCTGTGCACGTGGCTGGGCTCCTCAACAGCCACGGCAGGAGACGACGGTGAGCGAGGAGAGTGAGGAAGAGTGGAGGAAGAGCAACTAACGGTCGCTGTGCCCCCCCTTAAATACCCTNGGGGCGGGCGGGCACGCACGCACGCACGTGGGGATGCCCCCGCCCCTTCAACTCCTACCGGACCTTGGACGGTAGGGGGAGGACAGAGCCCGGGGGTTGGACCAATTCTGGGGTATTTTCACCCCATACCGGGACACTTCCTTAGGAATACAGCCTGATATACATCACCTGCATTTACAGTTCAGAATCAGGCCTGCAGGCTCAGGCTTAGCTCCTGTGGTCACAGTTCCAAAGTTTCAATACAGGCAAAAATCAAGTCCCTAACTGGTAATTTGTAATGAACATTATGCAGTTGCCATTAATCATCCATTGCTGACTTGGCTAACTTTTGACCGGTAAACAACATAAATATGATTCAAAAGATACAAGGAGCAGATGTGCAAATCCTAGAAACCCAATGTTAAGAGTCACTGTCCTGACTGCAACCACATATTAATCTCAGATTTGGCTGATGGCTCTGTGCTGAGCTCCTCTGTTCAATATTTTGCATGTTGATTGGCTTGTTATTCACTTCTGCCTCTGTTGGAAGCCAGGCTAACCTGTGGGGGAAGTGTTGGAAAACAATTACGGTGTGTTGAAATGGCCACACAAGTACAGCATACACATAATTTATTAGGTGCTACTACAGTCACTGGCACTGACATGACAAGGATTTGAACAAGACTGACAAACAGGGCAACATCTGCATTGCTGTAAGAACATCTGAGATGAACATTTGAATGTAAACCACTTATCAAAGTGCAAACACTGCAATCAGGTGGTCTGTTTTGACTCTCAAGATATTGTGTTAATGCAATATGCTTGCCAAAGGAAAGGAAGTGTTCATTACAGCAGCAACAAATTGCTTACTATTAAAAAAAAACAAAACCACCAACATTTAATATACTTTTTCAAACCAACCCAGTGTTACTCTGAATTTTCAGGCGTAATTTCTTTTTTTTGGTCCCTATAGTGCACACAGAGTCAATTAACTGGCAAATATAATTGTTTTAAAACCATAGCAAGCTGCAGCTATTATAAATAACAACTTATTTGCATATTTCCTTGTTTGTGAAAAGAGTGGCAATGTTATGGTCTGAAAATCTCTGCAATTTACAATGAGATATGTTAAAGTAAATATTATATTTAAGTAAGCTAGTAAATATGCTATTTCTTAGATTAAAATCAGTAAGTAGAAGCTGAGTTGCAGATTTCAGAACTTGCTTCATTTGCATCTTCAATGTGGAATGGAGCTGAAAGCTTTCAAGCTTTATTGTTCAACTCTGCAATTCTGTTGCTCTTTGTAAATGAAACAGAAAAGAAATGTATGTGAATGCATCACACAGTTCAGCCTAAATGAACTTTTCAAATTGTAAATGAATATTGTTACTTGTAGTCACCTTCATAGTATTCCTGAAGTTGAAGCTGCAAGCTGAATTCTGACAGAATGTTGTGAAGGATTTGGGAGAAATGTGACTCAGAAGGTTCTAACATTGGCAGACAAAGACCCCTTTCTGATACTGGTTTTGATCTCCAGGGTCCCTTCAAATACAGAAGACTGAGGGACAATAGAGAACAGCTGTAAGGATGATTTCTTTTAAAAGGAGAAATCAAAGGGCAGCACTTCTCTTGTGCACTACATATGGCAATCTCTTTGAATATTGAAGAACTGGTTGGCACTAGCATGCTGTGCTGAAGCTACAGAGGTTTTCCTAGACATATTTCTTGATGACAGCTGCATGCTGCTGAATTTGTTTCAGTGGCTGTGAATCTCTAAGCCATGTATATTGAGTTCCATTTGCCTGCTCACAAGAAAAAAATATTTAGTGAGTTTATGGCAAGCAGAACATCTCCTTTATGCTGATTGTGGTATGTTTGGGGTGATTTGTAGACTGAAGCATGCTGAGCTTCAGGCACACTGCCTTTCAGGCACTTTGAAAAAACTACATTGGGTGAATCTGAGATTTATCCCCAGCTTCAATACAATTCATGTGTTGGGGTGCTCCTATGGGGACCTACCAATGGCAGCTGAGGGCTGCATACAGTGCACTGAAACACTTTAAAGCTTGCTGCAAAGAAAGTAGAGGAGTCTATGCCTGGCAGGGAATAAAATCAATGACTCAGCACTTGGCAGTGTTGACCAGCAGGATGCTTCTGACGAATGCTGAGTCATTCATTACCCTCCCTGATCATCATCAGCTGCTCCATTCACACTGCAGAAAGTCTTCTTGCCACTACCACGTGTGTCAGCAGGCTTTATTAAAGCAAGAAGTATTAGCTGACAAGACATCCAATTTTTGCATTTTTGGTTTTGAGATTTTTGCTTATGATTTCAGAGATGCTTCTCACCTAGGGCACCTAACAGGACACACATAGCAGAGCACAAGCAGCTTCACAGGTACAAACAGTATTTGCACAATGGATGTGTGATTGTTGCCCAAGCCTTCAGTTTCTTTTCTCACCAGGATGCATACATTTCATAAACTCAGTGCACAGTCAAGCAGAGGCCGTAAGTTGTCTTTCAAGAGAGTAAGCTTCAAGTCAGCACAATGCTTATGGCAGGAAAGCTTACATGTTTGAAGTTAGATATATCTATAAACACTTGCATAAACCATGTGCTGTGCCTTCAGTGTGATTTTGTGATGTGGTATGGTATGACTGAGGACCAAAGCAGAACTGTAGTTTATCATTTCGTGACAATAAAAAGGCAACAGGTAAAACAAGAGAGGCTACACCAAATGACTGCAATAAAAGTACAGTTGCAGCAGGTTATTACAAATCTCAGCATTTGATGAACATGTATATATTTCTCAACATGTTCTATCATTTGTTGTTTATATTACTATAATTATTAACAACTTACTATAATTATTAATTACTTAATAAGTTAATGTGTTTGAACTTCCATTGAGGAAGCAGCTTACAGAAGAAGAAGGAAGAAGAGAAGAGGCTGTCATGAGATAATGTCTGTTACCTGGGATTAAAATCGACTGAAATACACTACAGTGAAGCACTTCACTGCTAGCAGCAGTGCTGAGTTTCTTCATTTCAGGTTCCATTCGCTGCAGAATATGCATGACTCTGCCTCATACGAAAACTCCCAGATCAGAATTCTGTGCTTGAACTGGTATTTCAGCAAAACCTCAGGTGACCAGCCACAAACCCCCCATTTTCTCTCAACTCCGTAAGCATGCATCCTTCTACAAGACAATGACAGGCCTGGATTCAGGAGACTCCATAAAAGGTAACTTCATTTTCCAGTTGCAGATAGATCTTTGGAAAGTGTACATCTGTGACAACACTCACTTGGGTTGCAGTGTTTGTAAGTTTATGAACTCTGAAATTTAAGATAAAGATCACTGCCAGCACCTATCCTTTGCCTTATTTCCCTACATTTCTAAAAGCTGTCCTCTGTTCCACTATGCCTAGAGGCAGCTTAGTATGCTCCTCCTCATACTAGCAGTTGCATTAGCACAGAAGCTTTCAAGGATAACTGCTGCTCCTTGGGGAGCCCCAGGAATAGGAGAAGGCAAGAGCACTCTCATTCTTTTATTCCTTCAAACATCTGGGGTCTGAAGTATCTCAGGCTGTGCTAAAAATCTGCTAACAAGTCTGAAATCAGACTGTCAGCTATGTGGTAGTTAATGAGGCATGAAACTTCTTAAATCATACACATATCACTTTCTTTAAAATTGTTGACCAAGGGTATAAGTATTACAAAACAGAAACACCAAATGGACTCAAAAGTATAATGTGACCCCTGCCTTGTGTCTGAGTTTCATTGCTATAATCCACATGGAGAGAAATGAATCTCACACACTAACAGTTGTGACTGATGAAAGTAGCAGCAGTCTTGAAATTCTCTGTTTAATTTGCTGGTGATTTTAGTAAAACACTAAGTCTGCAAACTGAGGGCCAGATCCTGATACTGATTGATGGCAAGGTGATAAGGAATAGAAGAGAAATGAACAATTAAAAATATGACAAAGCCTACATAATTCTATTACTCACTAAAAGCTAAGGAATACTATAGTCAGGGCAGAATTCAGAGCGAATAGAATACTTAGCATGAAAATGTTTTATGCTACTCACAAAGAATGAAGTTTTGGTACAAGTGACACACATTGGGGTACATAGTCCAAGTTCTGGATAGCAAGAAGTTTCATGGAAGAGAAGTTCCAATGAACAAGATCCCACTGTGTTTAGATCATATCTACCTAGTAAAATTAAAGATTTAGTCATAATTAATATAGATCCAGACATTTACCTAATTAAAATTACTTCAGTAGGAATAATTGATTATACATTTCCTTATGAATGAAAATAAAGATACAAATTAGTGTTCTTCAAAAGATAATGTATGACTAATGCTTTGATGATAGAGATCTCACATTATTTTTAATGTAAGATCACTTCTGATTAGCAAAAATGTGTATGACTGCAATTGGTAAGTCATATTGTCTGTATCAGCATATAAGTCGATGGAGCTAAGACAGTTCTCAATAACCTGAGAATCTTCTCCGTATCTTCAGCCACAAGTAGCACAGAATCAACATTCGTAAAGAGGAACACTTCCTTAGAACCACTGTTAAACAGAACCTTATTCAGATGAAAACTGAAAACAAACAGCAAGGGTGCAAAGACCATCATGGTAACAGCTACTCAGGCAATCTCAGTAGATACAAAAGAAGACATTTATCTGAAAATAATAAACTTTAAAAATGTTTTCCACAACAAGACAAAACTCTGAGAAGATTTTTCAAATTTTTCTTGGGCTTTGAAATCAGATAAAGTCCTCGCAAGATTGTCAATATTGAAAAAGACATTTTACACAAGGAACATTACAAAGATGTTTCTTTCTTGGCACCCTGTGTGCTGTGCTTTAACGCTTCCAGCATTTCAGCTTTAACAGGCAACACACTCGAGGATGTTGCTTATTTAGCAAAAGGACCTGAAGTGTCATGGATGTGGATGTATGCAAAACAAACCAAAACAAAACCAACCAACCACCAACATCACCAACCCCCCCCAAACCAAAGCATTGAGTTTAGTGTTTCTCAAACCTTATTAAAGACTTGCTTTAATTTTGAGGAGAGACTGTGGTACTTTGTTTCCAACAATATTAGTGATAACTTTTGCTTATAGCAATGGTCACATCCCAAATTTAGAAAAGGACAAATTAATTTACATAATTTCTGTCATTCCAATAGATTTGAAATGGCAAACATGAGAAAACTTGACACACAAGTTCTCTAGAAAGTAAATATTGTGTTTATTGCTATAGTACCTACTTTTTTAAGTAGAAGAAGCAGAACATGGAAAACTATGTACTGTGGTGAGTACACCAGGCTGCCCCTCGATGGAATAATGTTTGGAGTTGTTATATTGTGTGTAATCTTCCTGTCATGTCCCTGAAAATAAAACCAGAAGAGGCCCAAATAGGCTGCATTTTGGACACAGAAGACATCCTTAAGATATATTCCACTAGCTCTCAAATGTTCAGAGAAACAGCTGTTCAGTCTTTTGTCATATCACTACATCATTCTTATTGCAAAAGACAGAGACCTTGCACAATCAACATATTTTTCCTGGCTTGTCCTCCTCTTGCTCCCATTTTCATACTACTAAGACAATTGCTGCATTAGCAGCACTTCTGTTTTACTAAATATGCTCTAGAATAGACTCTGGCAGTCCCAGATTCATGATGCTGGCAGCCAGAGCTGTTGGGCTCCCTCTTGATCAAAGACATAATTTTACTTTTAACTAAAGACATCTGGTCAATATTTATTAAAGCTTGTAGACTGGCTTGATGATATGGGGCTATAAATTTAGCTCATGTAAAACTGCAATGGATATAACATATTCAGCAGAGATATACTGGGTTAACATCAGTACAAAATCTGCCCTTAAAAATGCAATATAGCAAGACACTAGGTATGCATCTTTAAAAAACTGATTTGAACCCAAAAGCTTCATTTTCCCTAGGGAATATCCTGGCGCTTACAAAAAGCTATTTGAAGCTGATGTCCTAGTGCAGATAAGAACTGAATTTAGCTTAGTCCTGTAGAAACACCTCTCCTCATCCAGTATGACAAATATGGAGGATAGCGTACAGCACTATTTCATTTTCCCTCTCTTTTTAAAGCCTTCTTCTCTACATTTCTTTTCTCTATGTATGTGTACATGGATTTTCTACTCCTCCTTTTTATTTTTTCTCTCTGTAGGGCACAGAAAGTGCTGTGCAGGTGGGAAGGCAGCAGTGTAAAATTGACTACCATTCTAGTCAATTTGCTTCAGAAGCCATTCCATGTGTAAAGCACTTATACAGGAGGAAGCTTTTTAGACCTTAAGACTGAAAAAAAAATCTATCCTTTTACAGCCAAGAGGTCCCTGTGAAATCAGAGTTTTCAAGAACTCACGAGAGGATAGAACTTGGCATGGAACCTACTGGGAAAAAAAAGGTCTATGAAGTCTAGGAAAAGTCTTTGCTATCTGGCTCCCCATATTTTTTCTTATGAGCACAAGAGACTTTCTCAGAAGAAAAATAATTTGTCCTAAGAACTCAAGCATGTTGTACACAGAAATACTGCAGCACTTTTCACTGCCTCCTACTGTCTGAAACCAAAGTTTAGTGTTATTTTCAAATCAAATAGAGCCTAGAGAAATAAAATTATCCAGCTAATGTGTCTCATTCTTGATAGACTTGGTATATTGTCCAGTGATAAGTGCCATCCATTTACGTCTTCTCAAGGTTACTGTTTTTCTATGACCTTACATAACTTATGCTAAACTTGTAATTTAGTATCTGCTGTACCTTTAAATCTTTAAGGATATATCTGAGCAAGAAGTAATTTTTACTTAATTTGTTCAGGACTGCTGTAGAGGACAAACATACTCATCCTTGTTGCCATCAATCTAGAATGAAGGTCATTCTCACTCAAAACATGCAGTTGTTGCTTGCATGTAGGAAAACCCAGCAGCCTTCCAAGACAACATCAGACTGGTGAGATATTCAGTGTATTAAAAAGTCTTTTCTAAGACAGAGATTCACTTCTTACTTGCTCATAAAGGCTTTAAGGCCATAATGAAAAAAAAATCCAAAGAAATAAAACACTACTATTGATTTGCATTTAGTTTCTAATATCATCAGAGAGGCTACCTGGTTTCCAGTTGCTACCCATACTGGTTGCCTCCTATTAATGTACCTGTCGCTTTCAGAAGTCCTGTTTATAACACTAACTGACTCTCATGACAGATTTTAGATCTCACAAGCCAACAGCCTTGGAAGAGTTTTTAGATAAGATTTTACTGAAAATGTTCTCATTAAGAAAAAAACATATGCAAACCCCTCCCTCTGCATTTGGGCACTCACATTTGCCCACTCACAGACAAATTTTTGTTTTATTTTCATTGGACGTAGACAACTAAAATGTCAGTTTGGGATTGCCCATCTCTTTCACCATTCAGCTTGTTAGGATCTCAGGAAGTAGCTGTCTGAGATGCTCAGTGAGGCAACAACTCAGGAGACTAAAATGTAGCCTGTTGCTAAGTCAATCATGTAATCCCTGAGCAAGGCATAAAGGAGGTGAGCTGTATAGGTGTCTAGTGTGCAAGGAGGGAAGCCAGCCTGCTCCTAGATAATGCAGAATGCTGGCCAGATAGTGTGCCACCCTGCATCTCAGGAATATGGATCACGCCTTGGGAGGCTGTTAGTATGACTGAGACCCAAGGGACCAACCCAGGGGTAGGAAGAGAAATGGGTCTGCTCCAGAGATTCCTAAAACAGATTGGAGAAGAGTGCAAAACTGGATAGGAATGAACTTCAGGAAGGAATCTTGTGCCTACCCCAAGATGTGCTGAACTCTAATCTTATTGTGAACANAAAAAAAAAAAAAAAAAGAGGTAAAGGTTCCGTAGTAGTCTGTATTTATCTATATCATCAAAACAGCTTTTTGCCTGAAATCTAGCCAGACTTTGTGTTGCACTTGAATCACTTTCCCTCTCTCCAGTCCACAAGGCCCACTTTTGCCTTTGCATCACCTTTTACATATTTGAAGGCTGTTATCATGTTTCCTCTTAGTCTTTTACACTTTGGTCTAACTAACCTCAAACCTTGTTATCTTTTCTCATAGACTGCTATATTGCTTTGTTCTGGTCCACATGAGACTTACACCTGAGCTTAGCCTGGACCTTTCCTTGGCTGTAAAACAGAAGAAACAGTTCATGCATTTTGCAGGCTGTTTGTACAACTCAAAATTACTTTCCCCCCACTTTCTTTTCACACTAGTGCAACCTTGCCCATTTAAGTTCAAGCTACAATGACTAGTTCCTATAAGACTGTTAGTCAGTTGTTTCTCAGGTGATCCTATAAATTAGTATTCTTGTCCAAGCATACAAACTGCATTTATCTTTAACTGTATCCTGGGTTTTTTTTTTCCACATAATCTCCCTAATTTTTCAGAATCCCTTGTAATTCTAATCATGCTCTCCTCCATGCCTGGCACCTTCAAAGCTTTGTGATATCTGCAAATTAAATAGGAATGTTCTTTATCCTATCATTGAAGTCACTAATGAAAATGGTTAACAGTATCCAGTTCAGGGCAGATCCCTGTGGAACCACATTTAATACATCCTTCCCTATTTACAGCAAATCGTTTGTAACTGTTCCTCAACTTTGATTTTCCAGCTCACTTTGCTAATACTCATTTTGTTTAAGGCAATGTTATGTGAAACAAGACTGTTTTGAAGCATTTCTAAAGTTAAGGTCCACAGCTTCAAGAGATCTGGGATAAAAACACCCTCCTAGGCTTCTAGAACCCTCATGCCTTCAAAGAGCACTCCATAGCTTGACATCTAATGGAGTGTCATCCCTTCAGCTGCCTTGATTTCTTCTCAGTGTAAAGAAAGATGAAAATCATTGAGCTGATACAGAAATTCATGGAGTCTGGAGTGGCACGGAGATCATCAAGCTACAGAGGTATGCTGTCTGTGAGTTTATTCCTTCAGACTCTGGAAAACCTCCTTTTAACTAAAGATCTCTATTCCCATCTCGTAATTGTGGAGGAATTTTGCAGGTATGTGCAACAAAATTTACTACCTCCCAACCAATTCATCCAATCTAGCCAGCTCCATTAGTTTTAACTCCTTCACCTCCACCAATGCTTGAGAAAAGGAGGATCTAGACACAAACTTTGTGTACTGGCTTGACCCAGTCGGATGATCAAAGGAAGGAATGTTGTCCCGAATTTCCTCAGTTATGTGTAACACATTAGACCCTTATCGTAACTTCCATGTCAGTTTTTGTGGTTTAATTATATACGAAGAAGTATTCTTAGGTAAGCCAGGAAGATCTATATGTCCTTATGACTCAACCATCCCCTTTTTGGCCAGCTGACTACAGATTTAATTAACATCCGAGTCATCAGTTCTGCAGTCCTACCCCAGGCAAATCTCCCATCAAAGTGAATGGGAGTTACTGTTTGTGCAGGGCTGAACACAGAGTCAAGAGCACAGCACTGCACGTTTGGGCAGTCAATTGTTATGAATTTTTCAGTAATGCTGTTAAAGTGTTCTTAGATTAAAATATTCCTTTCAGTTTGGAGAGATTAGTTCTCTCCTCAACTAGTGTATTTGAGTCATTCGTAAGCGAGATTGGTGAAAATGAGAGGTCCTTTTCATTCAAACTTTTAATTTGTATTCATTCCTCTGTGTGTGGAGATCTGAGAATACTGGAGGAATCTGATAGATGCACCATGCATATAACACAGCAAATGCACAGGAAAATGTTACTCCTTTGACATAGATAGTAATTGTGCAGTAAAAAATCCAAGTTGAATGATACATTCTAGACAATGCCTAGAAGCAGCAAATGTGAGGAACTTTTAAATGTTTGGCAGTAGGCTAACATTTGACCTATTGAAGCAAATGATTACTCTTAGTTAAAAAAAAAAAAAAAAAGGCTATTCTCAGTATTTTTGAAACATCATCCTAAAGTTTCAGTTCTGCTAGTGGATACCCTTAGACAGCAATAGGTACTGTAAAATCAATTTAGTGATGGATCACAACTATTTGATTTTTACACACTGATTTTCAAAGGAAGTATTATGATATCAATAAATCCATTATACTGTGGATCTGGACTTTGGGAAAGACTTGGGGAAAAAGCTCAATGGATTTAGGTGAGCTGAATCTTCTAAAGCTCTCCTTGTCTCCAATATGATGTCATCCCGTAAAGATTCATAGGCTTCCCACATCAGCCACAGCTCTGCTTGACTTGTCTTGGAGACAAGGAGGTCGGTGCCTTGTTGGCCAAGCAGAACAGTAGCATCACAGTTTGTTTCAAGCACCTAGTCACTCTATGGGTGAAGGAGAAGAGCTGTGAACAGCACTAATTGTACAAGGGAATATAAATGGTCTGAATACCAAAGAAGAGGATACCAGACTAATATTGCAGTATCCAAACATCATGCTAATGCTGGTTATGCAGCATGATGCCCATTACTAATTCACACGTGGATATGAGAATTGTTCAACATCAGTGCAACCAGGCTGTATACTCTGCCATGCTCAGAAATGTAACTTGACTTGACAGCATTTGTCATATTTTGCCTAAGAAGGCAATAAGCTTTCTTAACCATAATGGCCACAAGAAGTAGCAGTAAACTGTTTCTGTGATTCAGCAGAGAGTAAAACCTACAGAAAAGAAAAGCAGTGATGGACCAAAAAAAAAGTGCCCTGGAAACATACAAACATTGCATCTAGCATGCCTTGCAGAAAACCTGCTCTTAGGCAGAAATAAAAGACATATGGGTTTATTCTCCAGAACAATAGACATAAAAGATTTTTTCTTAGTGAAATGATCAAAGAATAAATTCAATGTTTAGTTTAAAGTTTTCTCTGCATTGCGTTTAACTGGGAGAACTTAAGAACCTGGTTATCTTTAAAGAATGTTTTCAAACCTAATGCTTTCAGCAGTGAACTGTGCTGAGTAGAAATCTATCTTGCACTTGTCACATCTATATTAAATTATCTACTTTTTTTCATTTTACAAGGGAAGATGTGAGCAGAACACTACTCAGCTGTCAGGATATAGGACTGTGCTGCTGAGCAGAGTATAAGTGAATATATTCCACAAAGCTACAAATCTAGCACAAAGGTACCAGAGGTGGGATTTATGTCACCAGTTTTCCCTACTGTGGTTCCTGGAAGGCAGTCTTCAGTAGGCTTGTTTTGACTGCTTTTTGCTATGATGATATTTAAACCGGATTAATGGTCCTGTCTTCTGCAAAAATAAAGTCTCCTGACTGCAGCATTACAGATGAGGACTGGAAAAATATTTTTAGCTTTCAACAGACACAAACTGACCGATGTAACCTGCATCACTTTATATAACAAGAAGATGAATGAGGGCTTTCCTACATGAGAAAGTTACCATACAATAAAAATAGAACGTTATTTTACTGTGCGTTAGCAACTTTGCAATGTGCACATGTACTCAGGATACTGCAAAGTAACCTCCCCTTATGTTTGCTACTCAGTGAGACTATCAGGAAGTATTGTCCACATTCGTGACCTAATATATCATACAATTTGTCATATAGGAAAACTCAAGAAGACAAACNAAAAAAAAAAAAAAAAAAAAAAAAAAAAGGAAATTTCTTCCACTAAGGTACATGCAGTCACAAGGGGAAACCAACAAATAACAACCCTGGGACATTCTGCATTAAAATACAGACTACCCAACTCTTAAACAGCCTTAACCTCCTCCCTAGTGAGTCATAGTGCACAAAGTGCTGGACATTAACTGTTTGCCAAGAACATGTTTAATCTAGAATCTGCAGACTCTGTCACCAAAGGTGCAAGAAATGCACAAATTGCACTTCTCCAGCTCATTTTCACCAAGGGAAAACATCAGATCATCTGCCAAAACGAGCGCAGTCTCCAGTGTCATCAGAAAGCACTCAGTTTAGACTATCGTCTGTCTTGCCTGCTCAGTTCCGTTTCTCTTCTCACCGGATCCTTCCAGCAGCTGCACTTCATGTGGCATTTGGTTACACAGAAGCCTGCACAGCTCTTGTTGGACCTTGTTTGTTTACCTTGGTCTGTTATATATGCTACATCTCCTTTCCAACTTACGACAAGTGCTTCCATTATTTTTCCTTTCCAGCACCTCAAATGCTGGCCGCAGAAATGTTGCAGTTTTCTAGTTCTCATCTGACAGAAACATACATACAGGCTTATGCGTAATTTGAGTTCTAAAGTTCACCAGCTGTTGCAGTGTCTTACTGATATACTGAATATAAGGACACATCAACATTTCAGCTTATTTGAACTGCTAGTGAGGAGTGAAAGGCAAAGTGACACTATGAACCCGGCTATGTAATTCTCTGCTATGGTTAAGTTGTAGCAAAACACCTTGAGGAAGGAAAATAGGAGGCAATACATCTCTTCCTCAGCTCTCATGAGGAAAACATAAAGTTTAATCTCAGCATCAAATTAACTGCCAGTCAGAAGGGTTCATGCTGATACTCCCTTGAGCTTGTTGGTCTGGGGGTGCTGCTGAGTTCCTGCTCTTCTGGAAGACAGTAGCGTTCTCTGAATATGTGTCCCTAGAATACACCCCACAGCTCTCACTCATGACAGCAGCATCTCTCATGTGGCCTGTCTTTCATCATTTCTTATTTAGCTTTATTCCAAAATGGAAGAGCAGTATTTTCCTTTAAACCAAGGGCAGAGTGACTTACAAGAAGTTACCAGAAGTCTGTTGGATAAAAAGCATTCTTTTATACTGCTGAACATCCTGCACTGCTAATAAATTCATAATGAGAATAAACGGTGCTCGGCTCAACAGGGAAGGGACAGATCCTTGTACTTCTTATAAATATAGATGTGAATTTTACAAAAATCATTCGTAAGTCAGACCTTGTATCTCTTTGCACCTTCCATAGCAAAATACCAGACAATGGGAGGTAATTGGTCCATGAGCCATACTGAAGACCTCCATGGTGAGCACCTAAAGTGATCTGTTGTGTGACTGCTAAACTGCTAATTATCAGTACTCTAATGAAAGCAACATCTTTATCTTCTTTAGACCGTATTTCCATAGATGAGAGTATTTCAAAGTTCTCATTCAGACACAGACACTTATTACAGCAGGAACTGAACTCCAAGACACTGCAGTTTGTAGAAACAGAACATATTTCCCATAACTTTTTTCTGAAAGTTATGAATTCAGATCTCTGGAAAGTAGGAATGTTGTGAGTCTTCTTCGTTATTTGACTTTTACCAAAGATAGTTTTCTTGCTATTTTTTTTTCTTCCTTTCCCTGTTTTCCTTTAGCTTTAGCAGCTCTGTATCAGCTGCTAGGATATGCAGTGCTACCACTCTGGCTTCTTGAGGCATTGTAAGCTCTGTAGGCTCATGTGACACTAATATCCCCCATTCATATATAGTGCATGTATCTGTCTTGGCATCCACCCTAAAATTTCCCAGAGCTTGTCTTTAAGATTTCAAAAGAGATTTATTTACAGTTCATGTGCCTGTTCACTACTATTTTCAAACAATATGACATGTGCAAGTAAATGCCCTTCCCTCACACAAGTGAGACAAGCAATAAAACCCAGAGTGCCATTGTCTGAATTAAGGGATGGATGAAAAAAAATGGAGATAGTATCATTAAGCAAAATGCTAGAGAAAAATACCTGAGCTAGTATCATTAAGCAGAGCACTAGACAAAACACCCTACTCTCCCTAAAAAGCCTCACCAGACACTGGTTCTTTAAACCACCTTTTAGGAAATAAACCTCACACATGTAATTATTATAACTGATAAATAATAAACATTAGATAACACGACACAGCTGAACTACAAGCGACACACCTTACTATTTAGTTTCTGTCCCACTTACATTTTCGCTTGTGTTTTTTATTACAATGGTATTTTTTAAGGTCACTGATGTTGTTTTGGAAGACGACTATACTGTTACTCACTTAAATGTTATACACATCTACTTATTTACCAAATAAATAATAGGAAGAGTTCTGATAATTTGGGAAATCTGGTAACATACTGTTTATGGACTCTACTTATGTTGAGAAGGGGCCAAGAAAAACCCTGAGAAGGATAAGTTTCCTATAAGAAGTATTTTTTTAAATCTGTAAAGCTCCTGACATTGAAAGATGGTGGACTGAGAAGTGCATACAGACACTCAATTTCTGAAGGGAAAGGGCCTTACCTAAAGAGGTATGTGAAGAGAAGCAGCTCTCAAATCCTAACAGGGCACATACCCAAGTCCTAAAGAGCAAGTACTGAAAATGTCAGGGAAGAGTTGACTGCTCTATCTGAAGACATTTGTCCCTCATGCTGAAGCAAAGAGGGTTTGCACTTAAAAGCCCTCTGTACAATGTGTTGTTTTGTTGTCTGTATTTGTGATGTACAGCTGAAACCAGTCCACCAGATGGAGGCAGGAAAAAGAGAGAGATAACCTTATTAATTGTCCTGTCAGGCTAATACCAGTCCTGGAAACTAAGGGAAGGGGCACTGAAAGACCCTTCTTTTAAGTCATATTCTACCCTTAGAGAGAAAACCTGTACCAGGAAGTATGCAAAAAAAGGTGTCTGGAGTCTGGCCAGTGATTTTGGAAAAGTTTGGAAGCATGCAGTCAGCATGTCTGCAGATCCAGTTACAAGCTAGTAAAGGCTGAACGTCAGGAATGTTACCAGAGCTGTGAAACAGTCCTCACCGGAAGTTCTGCTTGCATATGTACACATAAAACTACTGTCCAGACATGGAACAACACTTTGAACTCGCTGCTTAGTGTCTCTAAAAAGACCTGATTAACCTGAGCAGCTCCATCTTCCTGCAATTAAAAATCATGAAGTTCAAACCCCACAGATCTGTATGGACATGAACATTCACAAATACTTGGGGATTACTGAGAAAGTTTAAACTATAATCTAAATTACTATGAGTCACACAGTCATTTTGTAATACATGATCATCAGGCATCCATCCCATTTTGTTTTTACAAATTTTCTCATGCAGGAAGGAAACACAGTACAAATGTCAATGTTCATATCACTAAGATACCAGCAAGAAGTCACTGCACTTCTCAGTACTGCTGCACAGCTCCTCTACCTGCACAGCACTCTTTGTATTGCTCTGGGCCAGCCTCCCCATATGGAGCAACTAGCGAGAAGCGTGGCTGTTGTGCTTATTCACTAGCATTCCTTCAGCTACAAACTCTTCCATATTCAGCCCCCCAGACTTCATAAACAGACCTGCATTAGACAGCACTGCCAGTACTGAGATGTTTGATACTGAAGTCTCACATATGCCCTTCATTCTAAAATAATTAGTGATTGGAATTCTGTCCCAGGCTGCACAGCGTCTCCACAGACACCACACAGAACCCATGACTGTGCCATCTGCAAACACAGGTGAAAAAAGAAGTTTTGTGCACCTGCCAGAAAGCAAAATATCAGATGAAAAATACATTTAATCAAATGAAAACTTGCATGGCAGCAAAAATAAACCCAATACGAACATCAGCATAGTGGTATTACAAATGTCTGATGACTGCTAAATCTGACAGCAAATAAGAAACTGGCTGATTGTGAGTGAGATGCAGTCTCTGTTAAAAGAAACACATCTTCTAAAGTATCATGTCAGACTCCTAGGAAAACAAAACAAAACAAAACCACAAAAAACCCACCCACAAAAAAACCCCACATCCAACCAAACTAACAAAAAACAAACACCAAAGCTTAAGCCATGGTTGTAACCCGGTCTAATACCAGGTCTAGGGGAACTGTAGGCACCCAGACTGGTGCCTCATGCAAATCTGTGGGGTTCCAGACCTCTGGCTGCAGTGAGTGTCTGAGCCTAATTGGAATGGAGGGTGGTGTGCATGGAAGTTGTGTGAGGTGTGAGCAGGTGAGTGATCTGCTCAGTATGGTGGCTGCTCTTAAGGAGGAAGTTGACAGACTAAGATCTCTATGTGACTTTAAAGGGGAAGCTGACTGGCAGAGACAAACTACACAATCCCTGAAGGAGGGGCAGCAGGTGAAGACAGCACAGGTAGAAGAGGATTCAGTTTCCTCTCATTCCCCTGCTAAAACAGGTAAAGGGGGTGATGGGGGGGAGTGGAGGCAGGTACCTCCCCACAGGGGCAGGAGAGCCCCCTCCCAATGTCCTTGGTCTTACCAGCTCCCCTTGCATAATAGATATGGGGCACTAATAACTGAGGATCAGGCAGAGGAGAATGGGGGGGAAAACCCACATACTGAGTTGCCCAAGGTGTGTCAGCCTCCCCCGAGAAGCAAGATTAATACCAGTGGAACAGAGAATAAACAGAGAGTCGTAGTTGTAGGTGATTCGCTTCTGAGAGGAACAGAAGGACCAATATGTGGGGGCTGATCCCTCTCATAGGGAGGTGCTGCCTACCTGGGGCTCGGGTTAGGGATGTTGTTAAGAAAATTCCTAACCGAGACCACTCTATGGACTACTATCCTGTATTGATCTTTCAAGTAGGAGGAGAGGAAAGAATGACTAGTGGTCCCAGAAAAAACTAAAAATACTTCAGAGCCTTGGGACAGGTGATACGGAACTCGGGGGCACAAATAGTCTTCTCCTCCTTCCAGCTGATGGTGGAGACAGCAGAATAAGTAGCAGAGTGCAGT
>VWZI01005770.1:0-12009 GCA_013396835.1 Psilopogon haemacephalus | reverse complement strand
ATAATTCCCAACCTGGGACAATAACCAAGTCTATGATGCCACACAGCCCCCTCTCTCTGCTGGCACACAACATACTCTATGGTGCAGCAGAGCACAGTCTACCATGTCACACAACGCACTCTTTATTTTCACAGAGCACACTCTATGGTTTCACACAAGGCAGTTTATGGTGTCACAGAACCCACACCAGGAGTCTCCAGAGTAATGATGAGCACTAATGTCATTTAGATCATTCTCAGTTGTATTGTGCTCTTACAGCTCCTTTTATTGCCAGCGTATGAAGGGCATCTCCTAATACTGCAAGCTTGCTGGTAAAGACCATTGTATGTGGCAGGCAATAATTGGTTATTGCCCAAGTATTAACAATTACATTAACGCCTCTTTATATCTAGAAGCTTCTGGCTATGTTTTCCAGAAGCAGGAATTGCCTCAATATGTTTCATTTCCCTCTGTTCCGGCTCCACTTTCTCCTCAAATGTGTTCTGCTGTGCTTCTCTTCAAAGGCATTTCTCACAGCGGGGGTTGCTCATCGCTATCAGCCTATTTCCCTTCTCACTTAGAAATTCCTCCACAGGGTCACACAATGCACTCTGTGGTGTCACACAACCAACACTATGATGCCAAACAACACACTCTGTGGTGTCACACAGGCCACTCTATGATCATAGAATCATAGAATCACAGAATGGTCTAGGTTGGAAGAGACCTCAAAGATCATCCAGTTCCAACCCCCCCTGTGCCATAGGCAGGGACACCTCCCACTAGATCAGGTCGCTCAAGACCTCATCCAGCCTGGCCTTGAACACCTCCAGGGAGGGCGCAGCCACAATCTCCCTGGGCAACCTGTGCCAGTGTCTCACTACCCTCACTCTGAAGACCTTCCTCCTAACATCCCGTTTAAATCTCCTCTCTGCCAGTTTGAACCCATTCCCCCTCGTCCTGTCATTACAAGACCTTGTGAACAGTCACTCCCCAGCCCTCCTGTAGGCCCCCTTCAGATACTGGAAGGTCTCCTTCTCTTCTCCAGGCTGAAAAGTCCCAATTCCCTCAGCCTGTCCTCATAGCAGAGGTACTCCATCCCTCTGATTATCTTCATGGCCATCCTCTGGACTCTCTCCAGCAGTTCCATGTCCTTGTGCTGGGGGCTCCAGAACTGCACACAGTACTCCAGGTGGGGTCTGACGAGAGCAGAGTAAAGGAGGAGAATCCCCTCCCTTGCCCTGCTGGTAANGGTGCAGGACCTTACACTTGGCCTTGTTGAATTTCATGAGGTTAGCCTGGGCCCACTTCTCCAGCCTGTCCAGGTCCCTCTGGATGGCATCCCTGCCCTCTAGCAAGCCACACAGCTTGGTGTCATCTGCAAACTTGCTGAGGTTGCACTCAATTCCTCTGTCCATGTCACTGACAAAGATGTTAAACAGCACTGGTCCCAGAACTGACCCCTGAGGGATGCCATTTGGCACTGGTCTCCAGGTGGACATTGTGCTGTTGATCACTACTCTCTGCATGCTACCAGCCAGCCAACTCCTTATCCAGTGAGTTGTCCACCCATCCAGTCCATGTTTTTCCAGTTTGGTGACCAGGGTGTCATGTGGGACAGAGTCAAAGGCCTTTCTTAGATCCAGGTAGATGACATCAGTTGCCCTTCACTTGTCCACTGCTGCTGTGACTTTATTGTAGAAAGCCACTAAATTAGTCAGGAACGATTTGCCCTTGGTGAAGCCATGCTGGTTGGCATCAGACACCCCTGCTTTGTTTTCCATCTGCCGTATCAGAACCTTCAGGAGGATCTGCTCCATGATCTTGCCAGGCACAGAGGTGAGGCTGACTGCTCTGTAGTTCCCAGGATCCTCATTTTTTATGATGTCACACAGCATACTCTATGATGTTACAGAGCCCAAGCTAAGATGTCATACAGTGCACTCTATAATGTCCTTCAACACACTCTACTATGTCACAATGCACTGTATGATGTCAAACAATGCACTCTGATATCACACAATGAACTCTAAGGTGCCACATATCCTGATCAACAACATCACACGACCCCCTGTGGCAGGGCACACCCAATTCCCTGCCCTAACAGAGGTTGGAATGGGGTGCAAAACTGTTTTCCTTCCCCCCCACCTCCATCTCCAGGAGCTAGGAATGTGGAAAGAAGTAGGTGCCCCCTCAGGCTTGAACAGGGAAGGAACAAATCACTCCAGCATATATATGGCAACTGCACACATTGTCTAATCAGAGCTTGAGGGGGATCTTGAGGAGCATTTGGAAGAACAGAGGAGAAAGCAGAGGGTCCCTGCTTTTGGACTGCCACATCCTGGCTGCCTGCTGCAGGGACCTGCCTCTGCCATTGTCACGAGATATCGCTTAATTAGGTTCGATATCCCGTGGAGAGGGGGGTCCTAGTGCCCCCCGAGGTTCTTTGGGTTCCGGTCAGCAGAAACAAACGCACGAGTCGCTCAAAACGCCAGGTGTAACAATTTAACAGTCAGAACTTAGAAAACAGAGAGGCTACATATAAAATAGATCCTGACCGTGCCTATAAAGTACCCACGGGGCGCGAGGGGGAAAACACGCTCCTTCCCGAACCTGGGGGGAAGAAGGGAAAAGACCGACTTAGCCTGGATAGGGAGAGAGAGAGAGAAGGGGATTAGCCTTGCCACTTCTCGGGAGAGCTGCTATGCTTCGCTGCCTGCTGCCTGCTGAATGCTGCTTTGCGCATGGCTGGGCCCTTCACAGCCACGGCAGGGAGACAATGGTGAATGAGGAGAAGAGCGAGGAGGATGAGGAAGAGTGAGTAACGGTTGCTGTGTCCCTCTTAAATACCCTAGGGGGCGTGTGAAACTGACCAATAGGTATTCAGCATTCTCTAGCTGACCAATAGGTTCAAAAAACTCCACACATACGTGCCACCCGAGGTCTCCCTGGGTCCCGGGGCCACGTGGGGTGCCCCTGCCCCTCAACCCCTACTGGACCTTGGACGGTAAGGGGAGGAGAGAGCCCAGGGATTGGACCAATTCTAGGGTGTCTGTCACCCCATACCAGGACATTCCACCCCGTTGCCTTTGGGCAGTTTCAAGCATCAAAGCTAGGGTATTCACACCCTAATACAGAGGCTTTGATACAGGATCCTAACTAAAACAAGGTCTGAGTCCGATCAGGTGTGTCCCACGTTGGTTATTCTTTCTGGATGTCCTCAGCGTTGAGTCTCCTGGAGAGGTCAAGCGTCCTTCTTGATGACAGCCAGTCTGGTCCCTCAATGACTGGTCCGGTCTGTGGCGAGTCAGGCTTCATCCGGTGTCCAGGTCCTGGTCCAGCTTGTACCTGTACAAAGGAAGCTGGCCTCGGTGCGCAGTGACTGGGCAGCTGGACTAAAGGTTAGAAGGACCCACCACGTGCTGGTGCGGTGTGTCTTTCCCACAGGTATTCATGGTTTCCCGGGCATGTAGCCCTCTGGGTCTGCCAGTGACACCTTTACTAACACAGGTGGCCCTGTCTGCGTTTCTAGCAGAGAATGATAGGGCTTGCTCCCTGATCTACCTGGCAGGTGCATCCTGATGATCTGCCTCCGCTCCAGATCTGTCATCACCTTGAGATGTCTTGTCTGGCAGCGGCTGGCAGGAGATACTGGTCCGTGCAGGTCAGGCTATATCTGGGGAGAGCTGGAGCAATACACAAGCATTAATACAAGCGTTGCTTGTCCCCTTTGCCTCCCCCTTGCTCCCACCCCGTAGAGTCCAAAAGACCTTAGGGTGCTATCGGGGAGATGCCATCTTTACCAGCCAGGACATCAACTCTTGGGATGTTTCCTGGTTATAAGCTCAAGGCAGGTTTCCCATCGGTGCAACCTGGGAGCCATAGCTTCACCTTGGCCAGGTGACAAACACCAGGGGTACCTGCGATACCACTGATTTAATTGTCTGGTGGGATGGCAGGTTTCCCAATCCTTTGCCTGCTGCACATTTAATGCACTATTCTATGCCCCAGTATCGATTAAAATGTAGGTCAGCTCAATTTGGTCCTGTGGGAACTATAGGCAAGAGGGTGTGTGTTTATCAGACCACCGGGACATGTATGAAGCGATATGAGTGGTCTGAAACTACCATTGTCTTGCCTAGTGTCGTGGATCATCCCTAGACCCCTTATCATAAGGAATGAAAGGATTATCCACTGCAGCAGGTAGATCTGCTGCTGAAGAGCCCTTGCTACCCCCACCACTGCTGCTACTGTCCCCCTTTTGCCACCCCCCACGCCCTTTCCAAGCCCTGAGCACTAGGGATTTTATTAGTCCCATTTCCATGCGCTCTAACAAGTGCTTCGTCATGCCCAATGCCACAGCTTCTTGGAACCAGTTCTTGGGTGATGAAGCTCACTTCTGTCTTCTGTTCCTCTCCTGGTTCCCCCCAGAGTGGTGTCTGGTTTGCTCTGGGCTGCTTGGTGGGCTGCTCCATGGGCTATGGCGTGGACTCTTGGGTGGACTTGCTTGCAGTGGTGTCTTCTCTGTGAGGCGCGCTTCTTGTCTCTTCGAGGAGCTGGCGTTGGGGGTGTCAGCGAGATGTTTCCCCTTCGGAAGTCTCCGGTCTCCAAATCCAGTCTTCTGTCCGAAGCTGGACAGTGTCCTTCTCAGCTTCTCTGTGTCTGTTGTATCAGAGTCACTGAGGGCTGGCAGGGGCTTCGCTAATTTTGGGCTTGTGGTGGCCCTTCGGTTGCGGCCACTGTCGGTGATCTCTTGTCGAGTCACTGGGTGGATCATCTTTGTTTGGATCCATGTGTCTTCCCCGTCTGTCGTGGCATCAGAATCGCTGTAGATGCACAGAGGCTTTGCCGTCTCCAGTTGGACGTTTCTTCCGCCATCAGCAGGGGGTGCAGGGGATGTGTTTGGCAGTGTGAGGGGGGCAGGCTTAGGGCAGTGTGGAGTGTGGGGACAGGGTTAGACTCAGAAAAACCCGCGGGAAGCCTAACGGCCAGTGGCTGCCCGTGCAGCTGCTGGGGTGAGACCCGGAAGACACCCGCGCTCCCATTCCCGACCGGCCCTGGCTCGGTCGTGGTCGTGCCGAGCGGCAAGGCGCCGAAAGCCCCGGGGCCGTCCCGGCACGGCGCCATAAGAGCTTCAGCAGGGGCAGTCCCATAGCCGGGAGTGGCGGACCGACCTCCTAGAGGAAGAGGTTCTGCGGCGGCCGCCCTGCTTCTCGCGGTTCCGAAGCCAGGGGCTACGGGGCCGCCAGCGCAAAGCCGCCGCTCCGGCTCATCCGGACCCGCTGGAAAAGCCGCTAGAGGGCCGGCAGGGCTCCCTAGCGCCGTATTGCGCATGCGTGAAAAAGCCACGACGGGGAAATGCAAGGTCCCCGAGGAGGTGTCTGAAGAGTTGCCTGCACGCGCGAGTCCCTTTTCACTCCGCAAAGCTGCTAAAATTTCCAATTCTGCCCACGCTATCTCTTGCTGTAGGCAGTAGATTTTCTCCCTATTCCTAAAAAATTCTGGGAGCCCCCGTATCGCACAAGCAGCTAGAATTGCGACTAATTTGCGGCAGTGGCTTACTAGGATCTGGGCAATTTCCGCTGGATTGCCGGTGTAGCTCTCTGCCCTTTGTATGTCTGCTAGGGTGAGTTTGTGCCCTAATTCATATAGAATCTGCGCAATAGGCGCTGACCCTGCTGCTGCCCCATTTATGTGACAGGATAAAGCTTAATTAGGCTCGATATCCCATGGAACGAGGGGGTCCTAATATCCCCCCGAGGTTCTTTTGGGTTCTGGTCGGCAGAAACAAACGCACGTGTTGCTCGAATGCCAGGTGCAACAAGTTAACAATCAGAAACTAGGAAACAGAGAGGTTACATACAAATAGATCCCAACCGCGTCTACAAAATACCCGTGAGGCGCGAGGAGGGAAACACGCTCCTTCCTGGACACGAAGTGGGGGGGGAAGAAGGGAAAAAAAACCAACTTAGCCCAGAATAGGGAAATAGGGAGAGAGATAGGGAGAGAGATTAGCCTTGCCACTTTGGGAGAGCTGCCGTGCTTCGCTGCCTGCTGCCAGCTGCCTGTTGCTGTGCACATGGCTGGGCTCCTCACAGCCACGGTGGGAGACGACGGTGAACAAGGAGAGTGAGGAAGAGCGGAAGAAGAGCACTAACGGTCGCTGTGCCCCCCCTTTAATACCCTAGGGGGCGTGTGAGACTGACCACAGGCACTCAGCATTCTCCAGCTGGCCAATTGATTCAAAAAGCTCCATGCATGCATGCCGCCCGAGATCTCCCTGGCTCCTGGGACCACATGGGGTGCCCCCGCCTCTCAACCCCTACTGGACCTTGGACGGTAGGGGGAGGAGAGAGCCCAGGGATTGGACCAATTCTAGGGTGTTTGTCACCCCATACTGGGACACTCTCCACAGAGAAAGGGCTGCACACAGGCACATGGAGACTTTTCTGTTTGGAAACAAAGCAAAGGAAAGTCTGAGAAAGTTCCATCAGCAATCCAACCTCCTTGGAACCATCTGCTCAGCACAAGCTGTCTCTCAGCAATTTGCCTCTCCATGAGCATGTGGCAAACCCAACAAATCCTAACATGGTTATGGTTTATCAGCCAGTCAGGATTTCTGGACAGTGAGAAGCAGATGCAGAGGTTGGATCAGAGCAGCCCTTCAGCATGAACCAATGTGCAGTTCCCAAGGGAATCCAGCAGAATGTATTAGACTCTAACAGCCTCTTCAGGTCAGATTGGAGAAAGGCAAGAATGGCACTGACTGACTGCAAAGGCCCCTGAATTCAGATCTCTTTCTGTGGCTGAGCAGTAAAGGGTTGGCAGAGCAAGGGCTCAGCACACCAAGCAGAGACCTCAGTGCTCTGCTTCTGCCTTTCCAAATCCATGCCTTTCTTAGCCTGGCTTCATTTATGGCCCAGGAAAATGAGTGTGGGGAGGTTACATTAGGTTCTCAGTGGGCTTTGAGTGACAAGGGGACTGTGCCAGCACAATCTGCCCCATGTCTAAAGCCCATTTATCACATGCAGTGTCCTGGGTTAGCAGTCTGCTTTCCTAACCCCTCTCTTTCCACACAGACAGGAGGGAAAGTAACACAAAACAGTTGCATGTTGAGATAAAGAGTTTTAATGAGACAAATGAGGTACCCCAGTTGGCACAGTGGTGGACTTGTGCTGAGTGTGATCTCAAAGTGTCAATCACAGGTGACCTGGCCTTCTGCCATAAGCTCCAGATAGGACCATTCTCACCAGGCGCAGTATAGAGTTTGCTCTGAATCTCTGGTCTGCTGGGCTGAGATAGCGAGAAAGTCTGAACTTGGCTCTCACAGGTTGAGGAAGGAGGCCTGGCATAGGCCTCTGATTCTCATAACATGGCAGTTACCTCCCACAGGAGTAAAAGATAGAGAAACATCTGTGTTAGGAATAACAAGTTGTCATGAATATTAATAATGGGACTGTGCTTAATTATACCAACCAATTAGTGTGCTTCTGGCTGGGATGGACAGCGTCCTGCAGAACTTCTGTGGCCAAATCAGAATTGGACACGTTTGCCTTCACTAATGAGCTAACAGTATAAAAGTGCAATTCTGTCTCTAATAAATGTTTGACCTATTATTCACCATATTGGTGTGTCTGCGTCGTTCTGGCCCTGCACGAGATAAAGATGAGCCTGGCAGGCATTGAGACAAGTTCCAAACTAAAACAAGACTACACTCTCTTCTTACATCAGCAAACCATGAAATACTTTAAAAATGTGAAGGTTGTTTAAAAGACACAATTGAGAAATAGCTACACAGTTGTTCTGGGTGTGTCTGGGAACGGTGTATGTGTACCTTTGAGTGCTTATTTTATGCTAATTAATAGTAATTGTGGTGTAAAGTTCTTTATCACTGTTGCTTTGGAAAAAATAAAGTGGGGGGAAAAGCAGCAGGAATAGTTTCCTCCTACTGCAGGGTAGGAGAAAAGCACTTGCAGGACCTCCTGATATAAACATTGTAGCTTCGTTGTGCCTTGTGACTTTGTAACTATTCTGTGTACGGAAATTGCTGGAGAAAAGGAGTGCAGTGTCAAGCAGTATCTTTTTGTTTTGTCACAGAGAAACTCAAGTTTAGGTTTTCTCTGTGCCTGAGAAGGGAGGGGCTGAAGAAGCTCAAGCTAAGTGTTAATTGCCCTGACCAAATCACTAAGACCTTCAGATATGTAGGAGGACTGTGAAATACTGTGATAAACTGGGTAAACAGGAAAGTACATTACTGATGCTTAAAAGAAATAGTCACTGGATATTTAGTCTAGACTTTAAGGAATTAAAAGTGTTTANGACTTTAAGGAATTAAAGGTGTTTAAGTGTTAAGTGTTAAAGTTTAGGGATTTAAATATGTTTAGTTTTAAGGATCTAAAGATGTTAAGGTTAAGTTTTAAAGAACTTAAAGATCTTAAGTTTAGGTTTTAGACATTTAAGTTTTAAGTGTTAAGTTTTAAATGTAAGTTTAAGTTTAGGAATTTAAATATGTAAGTTCAGTTTTAAGGATTTAAAGAGGTTAAGGTTAAGTTTTAAAGAAGTTAAAGATGTTAAGATGAAGATTTAAAGATGTTTAAGTTGTTAGGTTTAAGTTTTAAATGTTTAAGTTTAAGCTTAGGCATTTAAATATGTTTTGGTTTAGTTTTAAGGATTTAAAGAGGTTATGGTTAAGTTTTTAAAAAACTTTAAAATGTTAAGTTTAGGATTTAAAGATGTTTAAGTTTTAAGGAATTTAAAGATGTTCATGTTAAGATATTTCAGTAGGTTGTGTGTGATATGTTTTTCTGTCTGTCTTGCCTCAGGAGAATTTACATCTGAATGCAAAAGCCTTACAATGGACAAGAAAAATCAGTGTACCTGAAGCACAGTGAACTTTCTGGAACTAACTGTCTCTTGCAGCAGCAATTCCCTTGGAATTGGAAAACAGCTGCAGAGCTCTTTCCCAAATAAGTAACAGAGCATGAGGGTTTTTTTTCCCCTGGAATTGACAGGATGATGCTAAAACCTGAATTTCTTTGGCTGCTTTAGCACACAGATGAGCAGCAGTTTGCTGATGTCATCTGCTCTGGAACTGGAGGACAGTCACTATCACCCCTGAGTGGAAAAACCTTCAGATAAGGAAAATGAGCAACAGCTGACCTGTGTGAAATACCTGCAGACATCTGTACAACCTCACCACAAACAACAGAATGCTCAAGTGAAAGCCTGAAGGATTTGAATTCCTGCAAAAGAGTGCAAGAAGCCCAGAGCTATTGAGAGCTGTAAACACAGCTTTATTTCTGTGTGCAGTGAAGAAAGGAGCACTCTAATTAATTCCTGTTTGTTTCCAACATCTGTTTTGTGCATATGAAAGAAGGTTTTGTCTGTTGAAATGCAGTGGTAGTTTTAACTGCAGCATTTGCAGGTTGAGCTTTTGAAGGTAGTCACCAGAACACACAGAGTATCTGTGCCTGAGAAGCTTGTCCTGGAAGTAAGAATTTACTGGATATTTTTACCTAGGTTTTAGTTAATATAGTAGGGTTTTTCCATCTTTCTAGTCAGACTGAGTAGAGGATTTACAATAAATGGTTCAGTCCAATGTTCTTGTTTCTGATCAATGCAAATGCAGGTTTGCTTCATCAAAAACATGGAGCATATTAAGTGCTCATACAGCAATTGGATGAGATCAGTTATTTTATGAATGAGCAACTCTGTGTAATTGTTATTATTTAATTGGTTTACCTTCTGTCATTATCAACACTGGGAGCTTTTTTGGTAGTGACCCTCAGTGGGGCCTATTAATCCTTCCAGGTACTTCTGACTCCTTCTGCTCTTTCTGCAATCTTCTCTCAGTTCCTGACAGGTTCCTGTAATGAACTCCAAGTGCCCCCAGGATCTGTTTGTGTCTTTGCAGTTCTCTCCAAGCTGTCAAAGTGCACCTAACAGAGCTCATTTTGTTCTGCCAAAGGTAAAATATTTGATTGCTTTTCAGTTTGGTGAGCAGGTGAGAATTCCCCAAGTGATGCTGACCCAGGCTGTCTCACCAGCACAGCTGCACTTGGAAGAAATCTGTCCCTGCCCCTCTGACACTCTCACCCTTTACCCCTCTGCTCCTCACCCTCCCCAGCCTCCCCATGCCACTCGCTGCCCACCTGGGGCTTCCATCACTGCTCCTTGCATCAGACTTCTGCACTGCTCTTTCCAGCTGGAGCTCACAACTACCTGGCACCAGCTCCCCCCTGCTCTCCACACAGCCACAGGAAAATTGTTCATGTTGAGAAGCAAAGCAAAGCAAAGACTTGTCAAATTCCATCAGCAATCAAGCAGCCTGTGGGATCCAGTTTCTAGTAGGACAAGGCTTAGTCTGTCCTTGGAGAGCTTAAAGGGACACTGTTAGGGCTGGGACAGGACCCAGATCATACTGGAGTGGGGTCTGATGTGTACTTTGTACTGTAACGGATGCAGTGACTACTGGTAAGGGCCAGGGAACCACTCTGTAATGAAGTGAGACACAGTCTGTGCTGGGAGGGGATCAGTGAAGCCAGTTTATACTGGGACAACTCAGGTCTGTTCTTAGAGATGTTAATGGGACCCAGTTCCTCTGGGACAAGAGCTCCTTGATACTGGAATGGGCTCAGAGTATCCAGTTTGTACTCCAACCACACCCAGTCTATACTGGGAGCAGAATAAGGCATGTACTTTGCACTTGGACTTGCCCAGTCTGTACTGGGAGGGCTTAAAGAGATTCAGTTTGCACAGTGAGAAGAGCCCAGGGTGAACTGGGATGGCACCAGGGTGTCCTGTTTGTACTGAAATGAGGCCCACTCAGTACTGGGGTGGAATCAGAGTTTCCAGGGGATGCACTCTGTGCTGGGATGGGACCCAGACTGTACTGGGAGATGGAAATTCAATCCCTTTTCTATTGGGAAGAGGCCACATCTGTGCTGGGAGGGGTTAAAAGCATCAAGTTTGCATTGGACAGAAACCAGACTACTGGATCCCAGGGGGTGGCAATGGCAGTGGAGAAGAGGCCATTGTGAAGTGGGAGAGGAGCAAGGGATTAAGTATAGAATAAGCCTTGTCCAGTCTGTACTGGGAGGTGATGGAATATGGATTAATTACATTTATCAAATTATTATTATTAATTTTCATTACCAGACAACAATTAACTATGCAAATAATTTATTTATATGAAATCTCACATAAAATAAAGGTTGGCAGGCAGGGGGTGGACATTTACGCAAGGAACAGGCAATGGGAACAATGAAGCCAAACTAGCAAAACACAAACATTAATTTGAGATTTAGGAAAGAGGTTCTGGAGGTGCAATATGCCTCTTGCCCTCTAGGAGGACTCCAGAGGCTCCTTTCTGCTAAGGAAGGCACAATGAATGAGTGACAGAATACAACCAACCCAAAGCAAAGGCTTTAATTGCAGAGAGGCTCTTTACAATATTCATTCACAAACTGGTACCTCTGGATCCCCAGGGCTGCATTATAGTCCCAGACAGTGGCCAGAACACTTGGAGAGTTGCTGGTGGTGAGATGAGAGGTGCTGGTGCTGGAGGCTTCTGGAGTTTCCCCAGGATTCTGGCAGGGTGCTCAGGTTAGCACAGTCTCTGACCTGGCCTTGATTCCTTCTTGGGCAGACTGTGTCCTGTCCAGGGCTCTGGACTCCTCCTTCTGACCATCCTAGAAATGTGTCCAAATATTTCCACACCCACTGCCATCCAGGGACTGGCCCACTCAGGGCACATTTCAGTATGTCCCCACCCAAGGGCTGTCTCCTCCCATGCCATCATGGCACCAGACTGCACAAAGCCTGTTACATACCAGTGACATTGATCGGCAGTATTAAAGAGTTCAAGTAAGGATGAATCAAAAACTTGGGGACTTCCATTATAAAATTCTCTATATACATTTCAGACAAGCAGAAAGAAATTGTAACCTCCCCAGCATAACTTCCCCAGTGTATCAGGCCTACAATGATGAGAAATGAATACATTGCCACTACCCCAGCAGTGGCCTTGCT
>VWZI01005769.1:33343-45091 GCA_013396835.1 Psilopogon haemacephalus | reverse complement strand
CAGCCACAGCAGCACCGCTGAGGCACCTGCATCAACTCAGGCTCTCGTCAAAGGCATCATTAATTAGAACTCATCCCCTAATAGCTGAAAATAACGAGAGAGCAATCCTGCCTCTTTGGCGCCAGTGGGGAACCAGTCCAGGCTAAATGAGCTCATGGCTGGGAATCCAAGATGAACAGACTATCCAGGAGTCATTTCTTCTCCACACGAATTAGCAAATCGCAGGTAATTAGTGTGGACAGGGCTGGGCAGGTTCATTTTACCAGGTCAGTTAAGAATAGCCAGGATAATTGAATTGTCTCTAGAGCCAGCAAGGATGCTGGAGCTGGGAAAAGACTTTTTTTTTTTTTTTTTTTTCCCCTCACCAGGCATCTTCTAATATGTAATGAATGAGGGATAGGAGGCTGGAGCCAGGCTCTGCTGGGTGGTGCCCAGTGACAGCACAAGGAGAGATGGTGGAAGCTGAGGCATAGGAAGTTCCATGGAAACATGAGGAGGATTTTTTTTATCCCTGTGAGGGTGACAGAACACTGGAACAAGCTCCCCAGGGGTGTTGTGGAGTATCCCTCTCTGGAGATATTCAAAACCTGCCTGGATGTGTTCCTGTGTCATCTGCTACAGGAGATCCTGCTCTGGACTGGATGAGCTTTGGAGATACCTTCCAGCCCCTGGCATTCTGTGATTGTGTGATTCTAGGTAGATCCTATTTGCCCTCAGTGTTGCCCTCTTGGGGCAGATCCCTGCTTGTAGCTGCCTTTGGGTGTTTGTTTGTTGGCCTAAGCTCCATTTTGGGGTGGCTGAGTGAAGGTCCTGGACATCCAACCCTCCCATGAGTGCTGCTCTCAGGGGAACACCCCTACCATATCCCAGCCACAAGGAGACAAGCTGGGGCTTGCTTTGCACTGAGGGCTGTGTGGGGAGGTGACAGCCACCCTTCCAGCCTGACAAGTGACAAACTTGCTGGCTTTCAGCAGCCTCTTGTGTGATGTCAGGAGAGATGCAGCACCCCTTGCCTGAGCCCCACAGCCCCTCCACACCACAGAAGGGCAGGATTTGCCCCTCACTTGATTCTTCCCCTTTTATTTCTTTTTAAACTTAGTTTTTGTTTTCCTTTTATGAGTGGGTAAAAGGTTTTTTAAAAGCCTGTGTGAGAGGATCGTGTCACTGGTTGCTGTATCCCACAGCAGAGCCTGCCTGAAAGGAAGAATTTGAGCATCCCTTGGGAGCTGCTGCATGGGGTGGGACTACAGAAGGCTCCTTCCCTTAGGATCTTCTCTGGACATTACCTGCAGGATAGAATCATAGACTCAGTCAGGGTTAGAAGGGACCACAAGGATCATAGAATCATGCAATCAGCCAGGGTTGGAAGGGACCACAAGGATCATAGAATCATAGAACCAGTAAGGGTTGGAATGGACCACAAGGATCAGAGAATCATAGAATCAGTCAGGGTTGGAAGGGACCCTGCCATGGGCAGGGACACGTCACACTACATCAGGCTGTCTACAGCCTCATCCAGCCTGGCCTTAAACACTTTCAGAGATGAGGCTTCCACCACCTCTGTGGGCAACCCTTTCCAGGCTCTCACCACTCTCATGCTGAAGAACTTTTTTTCCTAACATCCAGTCTAAATCTCTCCATTTCTAGCTTTGTTCTCCCCCCCCCCCCCCCCAGTCCTATCACTCCCTGACAGCCTCAAAAGTCCCTCTCCAGCTTTCTCTTTAGCAGGATGCAACTTTACCTCTCCTGGTGCTCAGCACCACCTGGAAAAAAAGGATGCAGCATCATTAAAAATAGAAGCATGAAAGATTATTTACATTTCAAGAGTAGCTGAGGTCTTTAAAGAAACTTCCATCATCCTCTAAAGGCTCTTAGTCAACGGCAGTTCATTATTAATGCCTGTTGGCTTTATTTAGCCTATGACTACAATTATATATTTATGAGGTAATCAGCAATTGGAAATTTCCCTGTAACGGTAACTGGAGCTTGGCATCCAAATAAAATGAACACCATTAAGAAAGTATTGCGGTCATTGGGGTGGATCAAGTGTGCTAATAGCCCAACTAACAGCAATTAAGTCAATTAAGCATTCAGACATATGCTACTCAATTTCCCTGCTTAAACAGCCCGGTGCATCTGCGAAAATTTGTGGAACTTATTTATGGCGTCGGCGCCTGCTCGCTGTTATTAACCAGGGAGGGGAAAACAGTGGGAATAAGGGAGGCTTGTAAAAAAATTAACTGCTGCAGCTCAAAGATCCTGCTAATTGCCACCTCCCCTCCCCTGCAGGGAGAAGCTTCCCTTTGCCCACAGGATTTATTTAGCGGCCTTCCGATCAGCATCACAGAATCACAGCATCACAGAATCATAGAATCACAGCATCACAGAATCACAGAATCACAGCATCACAGAATCATAGAATCACAGAATCACAGCATCATAGAATCATAGAATCACAGCATCACAGAATCACAGAATCACAGCATCACAGAATCACAGAATCACAGCATCATAGAATCATAGAATCACAGAATCACAGCATCACAGAATCATAGAATCACAGCATCATAGAATCATAGAATCACAGAATCATAGCACCACAGAATCACAGCATCACAGAATCATAGAATCATAGCATCATATAATCACAGTACCACAGAATCACAGCATCATAGAATCATAGAATCACAGAATCATAGAATCATAGCACCACAGAATCACAGTACCACAGAATCACAGCATCACAGTACCACAGAATCACAGCATCACAGAATCATAGAATCACAGCATCATAGAATCACAGAATCACAGCATCACAGAATCATAGAATCACAGCACCACAGAATCACAGCATCATAGAATCATAGAATCACAGAATCACAGCACCACAGCATCACAGAATCACAGTACAGGTGGATGTGTCCTGGGGTGGTGATGGATGCTGGAGGATCCTCAGGTTCTACCTGGGATGGGGTCTTGATCTGGAATGGGGGTTTTGTTGCTTTGTCCATCAGTCATGTGAGGCTATCCCATGGGGACCATGCTGGAGTGTCAGGGAGGAGCTTACAGGGAGAGGCTTGAGGGGTGGGTATCAGGTAGCTGGGACCAGTCTCTTTTGGCCAGTCAGAAGCAATAAGCCAAGGAGCAATGGACGCAAAGTGGAACAGAGAAGGTTTCACCTCAACATGTTGAGAAACTTCTTTACAGTGAGGGTGACAGAGCCCTGGAACTTCTTATGATCCCTTTTGTGCTCATCACCCCTTGTCCTGTCCCTGGGCACCACTGCAAACAGCCTGGTGTCATCCTCCTGACACCCACCCTCGAAGTATTGATCAGCATTGATCAGATCCCTCTCAGTCTGCTTTTCTCCAGACTACAAAGCCCCAATTCTCTCAGCCTTTCCTCATCAGACAGGTGCTCCTGTCCCCTTTGCAGGTGCTTCCTCCTCCTCATCATCATCATAATAATTCTCTTTCTTTCTCCTCTCCTGATTCCAACCTTCCCCAGCATCCCTCTCCATAGCAGCTACAGGTCCCACACACCCCCATGCTTGGGGCAGCATCCCTGAAGCCACCACCATTTCCACCACCCACCTCCCAAGCTCTGGCCACCCTCTGCCACCAATCTCCTCTTCCTCTTCCTCTTCCTTTCAATCTCTTCCCACCTGCCCAGACGAGACCTTCCCAAAGTTTAGTGTCAGTGCCTGTTTTAATGAAGCCCGTGAAAGTTAACCCAGCCAATCTAACGCACGGGGGAGAAATCCACCATAAATATAAGTAAATAGAGATTGTAAAGATAAATAACAGCAGCAGGGGTGTGAGGAGTGATAATGGACTCTATTTACTGCAGCCCCATAAAAGGCCAGTAAAAGATACTGCACCTTTAATGACTTGACTTTCTCCCTGGCAGCCTGCACTCACCGTTAGCAAGCTAAGGATGCAGTGACACAAAAAGCTTACAGATAATTAAATATTGATTTTTGTTTTCTAATCCTATATAAAAATTGTCCTGGGTCTCCCAATGGTAGTTTCATCTCACTAGGACACAGGGAGGGCTATTAACCCTGTTTGGTTTCAAGCTGTTGCAGAAGAAATAAAAGAGGGAGCCTTGGAAATGCAAGGCAGAGGCAGCGGCCAGCCAGCGCCTCGCCAGCCTGAGCACGGCTGCCAAGAGCCTCGCTCCTGGGAGGCTGGCCAATAGCCGCCTCCTGATCATCCTAGAATCAGAGAACCACAGGACTGTTTGGGTTGGAAAAGCTCTCTAGGATCATCCAGTCCAACCATCAACCCAACACCACCCTGGCCACAAACCATGTCCCCGGATGCCCTGGCCGCACATTCCTTGAACACACCCAGGGATGGGGACTCCACCACCTCCCTCCCTGAGCAGCCTCTTCCAATCCCTGACCACTCTTGCAGCAAAGAAATGTTTCCTAATCCCCAACCTAACCCCATCTGGCACAATTTCAGGCCATTTCCTCTCCTTCTATCACCTGATACTAGGGAGAAGAGCCCAACTCTACTTCACTCCAACCCCCTTTCAGGTGGTGCTGCCACAACCTTCTCAGCTCAATTCTCTGTAGACTTTCTATGGATACTATTACTGGATATTAGGAAGAAATTCTTTCCAGTGAGGGTGAGGAGACACTGGAACAGGTCACCCCAGGGGCATTGTGAAGGACCCTTCCCTAGATTTGTTCAAGGCCAGGCTGGATGAGGTCTTGAACAACCTGGTCTTGGGGTAGGTGTCTTGGCCCACGGTAGAGGGGTTAGAACTAGATGATCTTTAAGATCCCTTCCAACCCAACCCATTGCCTGCTGGCTGCCCTGTGCTCCTACCACACAGCACCCACCTCAGAAGACCTGAACTTGCACAGGGGTCCAACCTGACCCTTCCCTGGCACAGTTTTAGGCCATTTCTTCTCATTCTACCAACTGATAATAGAGAGAGTGAGGGCTGGAGTATTTTTACCTGCATGGGTGGTTCACAGGAGGCCCTGTGGCATCCCTGCAGACACAAGGTATGGATGCTCACCACAGGTGGGGCAAAGCAAGGTCCTCCAGCAAGTGTTCAGCATGTCAGGGTGTGGAAGAGACCCAAAGAGATCACAGAATGTCAGGGGTTGGCAAAGACCCAAAGAGATCACTGATTCCAAGCTCCCTGCCAGAGCAGGACCATCCAATCTAGCTCAGATCACACAGGAACACATCCAGACAGGCCTTGAAGGTCTCCAGAGAAGAAGACTCCACAACCTCTCTGGGTAACCTGTTCCAGTGCTCTGTGACCCTTACAGTAAAGTTGCCCCATGTGTTGAGCTGCAACCTCCTGTGCTGCAGCTTCCATCCGTTGCTCCTTGTCCTACCCCAGGGAGCAAGTGAGCAGATCCTGTCCCACCATCTGTGGAGCTTCTAAGCTCCTTCCCAACCCAACCCATTCCGCGATTCTCAGCCCGGCGCTGCCTGCCAGCGCACGCTGCTCTGCGGGGAGAGGGAGGTGTGAAAGCAATAACCTCTAAGGCTGCCACGCAGGATGTTTTTCTCTGCCTGTTGGGAAAGGAATTGCCTCCAGCGAAGCTCCGTTCCCCGCCGAGCGCTGCGTACGCGGCGCCGAGCGGAGCAGCAGCCCCCACCGCACGGCCTCAGCATCCCATTCACAACTCCAAGCCGGGGGCCTCCTCTCTCACTTATCTCTCTCCAAGAGCTCCACGCCGCATAACTCAGGCTGTTTACGGGCTTGGGGGACGTGAGGAACCCAACGTTGCTTTACGTAGCTCCCGTGCTTTGGTGGCTCTGCTGACAGAAGGGAACATCCACTCCCCGCACCCGGCTAGGAACGAGGCCCTCGCTGGAACAAGCTCCAAGCCTGGTGTGGGGGAAACAGCAAAAATATCCTCCTGGAAACAACAGCCAAAAAAATTAGGGAAAAAAAAACAACACAAAAAAAACTAACCCTGACTGATTCTATGTTCCTTGTGGTCCCTTCCAACTCTGACTGATTTTATGGTTCTATGATCCTTGTGGTCCCTTCCAACCTTGACTGATTCCATGATTCAATGATTCTATGATCCCTGTGGTTCCTTCCAACCCTGACTGATTCTATGATCCTATGACCCCTGTGGTCCCTTCCAACCCTGACTGATTCTATGATCCTTGTGGTCCCTTCCAACCCTGACTGATTCTATGATCCTTGTGGTCTTTTCCAACCCTGACTGATTCTATGATCCTTGTGGTCTTTTCCAACCCTGACTGATTCTATGATCCTTGTGGTCCCTTCCAACCCTGACTGATTCTATGATCCTTGTGGTCCCTTCCAACCTTGACTGATTCCATGATCTTTGTGGTCTCTTCCAACCCTGACTGATTCTATGATCCTTGTGGTCCCTTCCAACCCTGACTGATTCTATGATCCCTGTGGTCCCTTCCAACCTTGACTGATTCCATGATCTTTGTGGTCCCTTCCAACCCTGACTGATTCTATGATTCTCTGAATCTTAAATATTTCACTTGCAAAGCCTGCAGACTCAATGTTGCCCCTGCCAAGTGTGAGCAGTACACTGTGTACTCTCAACCATTGCTCAGCCATGCAGAGAGGTTGGGAGCAAAAAAAAAAATGAATTAACATCGGCCCCAACCTCCTGCTTGCTTGCTAAACCTGGGGGGAAGGTGAGCTGAGGTCTAGCAATTAACTCGTTCCTGCAGCCTCCATGCCTTTCCTTCCCCCCTCCTCGGGCCAGCTCTCCCAGCTCTGCTCCATCCTGCCTCCTCCCCCCTTCTTCCCCACCTCCAGTGCCTGCGGGAAGCCAGCTTGCCCAGACACCCCCGAGGAAGGAGGGAGAGAAGGAGCAGCAGCCCCTCTGAGATGCATCTGAACCTGAGCAAATAACCACAAGATCTTTTGTGGTTGTCTGACTCCTTCTCTGCTCTTCCTCTGGGGGTTCGTGACCTCATTTGCATGGTTGCTGGGCTAACCGCTGGGCTCAGCTCACTCCTCTCCATGTCTGCTCCAGGGAACCTCTCAGCACTCACGGCCAAGCAGGGGGAAACAGTCCTGGGAGTACCAGCAGGGCTGGGGAGGTCATGGAATTGCTTGGTTAGAAAAACCTTCTAAGATCATCCAGTCCAACCACCAACCCAACACCACCGTGGCCACTAAAGCATGTCCCAAAGTGCCATGGTCACACATTTCTTGAACACCTCCAGGGATGGGGACTCCACCACCTCCCTGGGCAACTTGTTCCAACCTCTGCCCTCAGGTGCAGCTCTGCTCCAGTCCTACCACCTTACTGCATTCTTCATCTCTTCTCCTATCACCTACCTGCCACCTTTCCTGTATTTGAGAGCTTGGGGCAGCCTCAGCACCCTGCAGACAGAGGGGAGCAATCTCCTTTGCCTTCATAGGAGGCAGGAACATTTTGGGGGTGTGAGTGCTTTTGGGACTCAGGAGAGTGTTTCTCTCATGAGCTGTGTGGGCATGCCAAGGCTTCAAGGCTGCTCACTGGGCAGCCAGTGAAGGAGATTCCCTCCACACCATTGTCCCTGCAGCACAACCTGGGGCCTCTCCAGCATCTTGCCCAAGTTTTCACATGGGAGATCCCAAACAAGAGTGGCTGTGCTGGGCAAACCCATGAGGGAGGATCACAGGATCACAGGATGTCAGGGGTTGGTAGGGACCCAAAGAGATCATTGAGTCCAACCCCCTGACACAGCAAGACCAGACAATCTAGCTCAGCTCACAGAGGAACACATCCAGACAGGCCTTGAAAGGCTCCAGAGGAGGAGACTCCACAACCTCTCTGAGCAGCCTGTGCCAGTGTTCTGTTACCCTTACAGGAAAGAAGTTCCCCCTTGTGTTGAGCTGCAACCTCCTGTGCTGCAGCTTCCATCCATTGCTCCGTGTCCTATCCTAGGGAGCAAGTCCAGTTTGGCTCCCTGGGTTCCATTCTCCCAGTACTGGAGCACCCAGAACCTGCCTGCAAGACCTGGCAGAGAAAAAAGCCTTCTTTAAGCAGTCCAAACCTCCACAGAGAGGTGAGAAGTGGGGGATGGCAGACGCACATGGTGCCTACAGTCGGGATGGAGAATACACAAGGGATGTGTCAGCCTTTGGATTTAGTCCCTGTGGAGATGTGGTCAGACATTCCGCTTGATCCCTGTGGAGCCGTGAGCTGTGGAAGGGCCATGAGGAGCAGAAGGAGGCAGGAGGAGAGTGGAGGCAGCGGCAGGAGGCTTCCACATCAAACCCATCCCACTGCTGCCAGTGCATCCCTTTGCCCCACGAATGGGCTTTGTGCCTCTTGGTGGCTGAGCTGGCAGCCTAAACGCTGGGAGGACATTTCAGACACAGGCACCAGGCAGCCACCGACTGATCCTCTTAAAGAACTGCTTGGAGGGCAGCAAGATGTCAGGCCAAAGCAGGAACAGCAGCAGGTTGGAGACTACAGACGCGTTAGTCAGAGCTGATGAATGCTGGCTTGTCAAGGCTTCCCATTTCAGTCCCTGGATTGCCTTTAAAGTTTGCCAAGTCACTTTTCAGCATTTGTGTGGGCAGAAGGAGACGTGCAATTAAGCTGCAATTGCTGCACCGAAGCCCAAGACTTTCGAGTTTGTTATTCCCTCAAAACTGACAAAAGCCTGGGATCGAGTCAAGGAACAGGATGGGAGCCCCTTGGAGCGGAGCTGGAGTGGGCGCGGTGCTGAGCTTGTCCAAAGCTGGCTCCTGCTCTCGCTGAAGGATGGAAACGTGTCCATGGAAAGCTGCGGCAGCACTCGAGAAGCAGGCTGGAGAACTGGAGCTGCATCACACCCTGCTGGGCAGGGCAGGTGGCCACAGGCAGTCAGAGGCACAGGGCTTGAGCAGCACCCTGAGGGCAGCTGCAGGTGGTGTGGCACCACTGAGGGTGGTGATGTGGCAGCCACAGCACTGCCCTGAGCCCAGGTTTGGGAGATGGATGCTCACAGAGACCTGCCTGAGCCCAGGATTTGGGAGATGAGTGCTCACAGAGACCTGCCTGAGCCCAGGATTTGGAGATGGGTGCTCACAGATACCTGTCTGAGCCCAGGTTTGGGAGATGAGTGCTCACAGAGACCTGCTTGAGCCCAGGTTTTGGAGATGGGTGCTCACAGAGACCTGCTTGACCCCAGGTTTGGGAGATGGGTGCTCACAGAGACCTGCTTGAGCCCAGGTTTTGGGAGATGGGTGCTCACAGAGACCTGCCTGAGCCCAGGTTTGGGAGATGGATGCTCACAGAGACCTGCCTGAGCCCAGGATTTGGGAGATGAGTGCTCACAGAGACCTGCCTGAGCCCAGGATTTGGAGATGGGTGCTCACAGATACCTGTCTGAGCCCAGGTTTGGGAGATGAGTGCTCACAGAGACCTGCTTGAGCCCAGGTTTGGGAGATGAGTGCTCACAGAGACCTGCTTGACCCCAGGTTTTGGACATGGATGCTCACAGATACCTGTCTGAGCTCAGGTTTTGGACATGGGTGCTCACAGAGACCTGCCTGATCCCAGGATTTGGAGATGGCTGCTCACAGAGACCTGCCTGAGCCCAGGTTTTGGACATGGATGCTCACAGAGACCTGCCTGAGCCCAGGTTTTGGAGATGGCTGCTCACAGAGACCTGCCTGAGCCCAGGTTTTGGAGATGGCTGCTCACAGAGACCTGCCTGAGCCCAGGTTTTGGAGATGGGTGCTCACAGAGACCTGCCTGAGCCCAGGTTTTGGAGATGGGTGCTCACAGAGACCTGCCTGAGCCCAGCCACAGCTCGCTCCATCCCTGGCTATGGGGAGAGCAGCTCCGTGGGTGTGATGTCAGCCCCACCATGGACACTGCTCCTGGCATGTGTCTCTCCAGCCATCCCCAGAGCAGTCCCACAGGTCTTCCCCTGCACCAAGTGATGATGGTGGAGAAGCTACCAGACAGTTGGAGCATCATGAGTCTCCCTCCTGCCCTCCACCCCTGGTGCTGCCACCCACAGATGAAAGCTGAGGACAGACTTGAGTAGGGACTGTTGTGACAGGACAAGGAGCAGTGGTTCAAAACTGAAGAGAAGGAAGAAATGTTTGACACTGAGAGTGGTGAGACCCTGGCCCAAATTGCCCAGAGAGGTGAGAACTGCGGTGCTGTGCACAGGCTGTGCCTCAGCACCACTGTGCTAAGAATTCTGAGAGGCTCTGGCAGCCTCTGGAGCAGCCAAAGAGCTCTGATTTCCCAACCAAGGGAGGGTTTGGGAAGGCCTTTCCCTGCAGGATCTCTCAGCAGCTGCAGACACGTTTGGGCAGCACCACATGCTGCAAAGCCTCCTGCCTGGCCATAAACCATCCTGCCTGCAGGATGAATCGATTTGGAGCCTGTTGGCTGCTAAACTGAATTAATTTCATCCTGAAGGGCCTCACTGAAATGCAGCAAAATACCCCAGCAAGAGAGCCAGGGCTGGGAAAGGGCTCTGGGAAGAGAGAGCTCTGCAATCTTGCTGGGTGTGTCACAGACAAGGTCAACTGGAGGAGGTTTAACAAGGGCAAGTGCTGGGTGCTGCACATGGACCGTGAATGCTCCAGGCTTGGGGCAGAGTGGCTGGAAACTGACCAGCAGAAAAGGAGCTGGAGTGATGGTTGGTAGCAGCTGAACATGAGCCAGTGTGTGCCCAGGTGGCCAAGAAGGTCACCAGCATCCTGACCTGGATTAGGAATAGTGTGGCCAGCAGGACTAGGGCAAGGATTGGACCCCTGTGCTCATGGCCGGACAGTCCACACCTCCAATACTGGGTTCAGTTTAGGGCTCCTCACTCCAAGAGGGACATTGAGGGGCTGGAGAATGTCTAGAGAAGGGCAAAAAAGCTGGGGAAGGGTCTGGAGAGCAAGACTGTTGAGGAGCAGCTGAGGGAACTGGGATTATTCAGTCTGGAGGCTGAGGGCAGACCTCATAGCTCTCCACAGCTCCCTGAAAAGAGGTTAGAGCCAGGTGAGGTTTGGTCTCATCTCCCTGGCATCAGGTGATAGAATGAGAGGAGGTTGAGGTTGGAGATTAGGGGAAAAAATCTTTGCTGCAGCAGTGGTCAGGGATTGGAACAGGCTGCCCAGGGAGGTGCTGGAGTCCCCATCCCTGGGGGTGTGCAAGCAATGTGTGGCCATGGCACTTGGGGACATGGTTTGATGGCCACAGCGGTGCTGGCTTAGATGGTTGGACTGGATGATCTCAGAGGGCTTCTCCAACCCAAACAATTCTGCGATTCTGTGACAATCTCTGTGAGTCCCCAGGCAGCAGGGGATGAGAGACACCCCTCTGGGCAAAAGTTTTTGGTGACATGTTGCTTTTTGATCAACACTTCCACGCCAAATGCTCTCTTCCCTCCAGTGCCTGAGACGATTTCATAGCAGCTCCCCCTGCCACCCCGGTTTAAAGCAGGCACCAACTCTTTGGGGTTTTTTTTTTTCAGCAGGGAATGTTTATCCAAAATCTGTGATTTAATTGAACAGTCATTTTCTGCCTCTTTTTTGCTGACTGCAGAGAGCTGCATTAAAGATAGGAGCTGCTCTGCTGCCAGCTCAGGCTTCTCTTCCTGCTGCAGAGGAGCAACAGCTACAAAATAATCAATTAACTCGCATAAATAACCCAGAGGAGGGGTGGGAGGGAAACAAAACCCTCTCTTTTTCAGCAGTGCATCCCAAGCAAGTGCCTTCTGCTGCTGTGACACTGCCCAGAGCACAGAATCTGATTCTGGACTGCGCTGGGAATTGTGGAAACTAAGG
>VWZI01005769.1:8111-24294 GCA_013396835.1 Psilopogon haemacephalus | reverse complement strand
AAAAAAACCCAACAACTTATTAACATAGAAATGTTCCTGCAGAAATAGTCCCAGCTTGATCCATCTCTGACAGGTAAAAATTGAATTGCAAACCTGTCAGCCAGCCCTGGTTTAGATCCACCTCAGCCCCAGCAGCCTGAAGTGAGCTCAAAGTGCTGAGATGTTGCTTACGTTCGGATCGCATCTCGCACTGGGAGCTGGGTGGAAAACAACCTCCTCGGCTTCGCCAGCCAGCAGCAAGCAAGGGAACATGGAGCAGACCCAAATCACCTTCCACCACTGGCTCATTAAAACTCTCTAAAGAGCTAATTCCAGGCTGAGCAGAGCTGCTGGTTCGCTCTGAACGCCTCCTTCAGACTCCTGATTGGATTCGTCGAAGCGATCTTGCCACTTGGAAATAAATGATCGGAGAATAACCAAAAAGTAATCCCAGTTGGTTTCCTTGGGAAAGTTAAATCTCACAGAATCACAGAACAGACCCAAATCACCTTTGACCTCATTAAAACTTTCTAAAGAGCTAATTCCAGGCTGAGCAGAGCTGCTGGTTCGCTCTGAACGCCTCCTTCAGACTCCTGATTTGATTCGTCGAAGCGATTTTGCCACTCGGAAATAAATGTTCGGAGAATAACCAAAAGTAATCCCAGTTGGTTCCCTTGGGAAACTTGAATCTCACAGAATCACAGAACAGACCCAAATCACCTTTGACCTCATTAAAACTTTCTAAAGAGCTAATTCCAGGCTGAGCAGAGCTGCTGGTTCGCTCTGAACGCCTCCTTCAGACTCCTGATTGGATTAGTCGAAGCAATTTTGCCACTCGGAGAATAACCAAAAGTAATCCCAGTTGATTTCCTTGGAAAAGTTAAATCTCACTCGCAGGATCACAGAACTGTAGAGGAGGATGATCCAGAGATCATCCAGTCCAACCTCCCTGCCAAGGCAGGATGACCCAGGGTAGTTCACTCAGGAATGCATCCAAGTGGGCTTTGAAAGTCTGCAGAGAAGGAGACTCCACAACCTCTCTGGGCAGCCTGTTCCAGGGCTCTGGCACCCTCACTGTGAAGAAGTTTCTCCTCCTCTTTACAAACCTTCCAGTCTGTAGCCATTGCTCCTTGGCTTACTGCTGCTGGCCACTCCTGAAATATGATTCTGAGGTCTTTTTTCACTCTTTTTATTTGCATTTTCTCTCAGTGATATGGAATCTGGAGCTGGTCTGGAGAAGGGTAACAAAGCTGGGGAACAGGGCTGGTGAGAAGCAGCTGAGGGAACTGGGGCTGGTTAGTCTGGAGAAGAGGAGACTGAGAGGAGATCTCATTGCTCTCTACAGCTCCCTGAATGGAGGTTGCAGTGAGGTGGGGCTGGTCTCTTCTGCCCAATCTCAGGTGATGGGATGAAAGGAAATGGCCTGAAATTATGCAAGGAAAGGGTTAGTCTGGAGATGAGGAAACATTCCTTTGCTGCAGGGGTGGTCAGGGATTGGAACAGGCTGCCCAGGGAGGTGGTGGAGCCTCCATCCCTCAAGGTGTTCAAGGAATGTGTGGCCATGGCACTTGGGGACATGATGTGACAGTCGTGGTCTGATTGGCATGGTGGTGTGGGGTTGACTCGATGATCTTAGAGAGCTTTTCCAACCCAAATAAATCCATGAATCTGTAATTCCATGCTTCTGGCAGCCTTTTGTCTTTGGAAGAACATTGAGCTGTGTCACCGCAGCCCACACTGGTTTGGGCTGGTGGGCCTGGCGGGATGCTCTTTGGGATCCCTGTGATAGTTTCGCTCATCCACTCAGAGAACCCTTCCACACACTCCATCCAAATACCCTTTCCCCCTTCCACCAGGCCAGAAACTTCATCCCATCCCATCCCATCCCATCCCATGCTCATCCCAGGGACCGTCCGCTCGCTTCTTCCCCCCTCTTCTATTGGTGTCTTTTGATTACCAGGCTGCTTTGAACAGACACTAATTGCAGGCTGCACACAATGCTGGTAATTATGCCTATTACATTTTGATTCATTTCCATATGTCAACACTACTACAGGGGGGGGACAGGACACTTGTGTTGGGTTGGGGTGGGAGAGGAGCCGGGGGGGGGAAGGAGGAGGACCACGATTCCATAATCGGTTATTGTCTGCGGCAAACCCCCGCGCGGAGCCTGAGTGAAGTCTTCTTTGTGGGCCTTGAAAATAAGATTATAAATAAAAGTCTTCCTCTGACATCCAGAAAATGGACACTTTGGAACAAATTGCCACTGTTGATGGGGAAGATTGCTAGCTACCTTTTACATTAATGAGGCAAACACTCTTCAAGTCCCTTAATAGCAATATGTTGGAGGGTGGCATTTCAATAGCTTCTTTCTTAATAAGGCTTGACCCTAAATATTCCCTTTTGCTGTCACAGGCATTGTCCTGCCAGACATGGCTGGGATGTGTAGCTGCTAATCAAAAGAATGAAGGAGGAGGCAAGACCAACTGTTATGCAAAGAGCCACAGAGAGGAGGGCGAAGAGGATCCTTTCCCCCCTGGCTGTGGTGGCACCTGGGGCAAGATCGTAGTCAGTAAGGCTTGAAAAGCTCTCTAAGGTCATCGAGTCCAGCCACTGACCCTCATAGAGTCAGGAAGGTTTGAAAAGCTCTCTAAGATCATTGAGTCCAGCCATTGACCCTGATAGAGTCAGTAAGGTTTGTAAAGCTCCTTAAGATCATTGAGTCCAGCCATTGACCCTCATAGAGTCAGTAAGGCTTGAAAAGCTCTCTAAGGTCATCAAGTCCAGCCACTGACCCTGATAGAGTCAGTAAGGCTTGGAAAGCTCTCTAAGGTCATCAAGTCTAGCCATTGACCCTCATAGAGCTGCTTATGCTCGAGAGGTCCAAAACCACCAAGGTGGCTGCAGATCTGCCAACCCTTCACTACCATGAGGAAGGAATGCTCCTGGACATGGACCCTCAGGTATCATCCCACCTTCTTAGAATCGTAGAATGGTTTAGGTTGGAAGGGACCTCAAAGATCACCCAGTTCCAGCCCCACTGTGCCACAAGCAGGGACATCTCCCACTAGAACAGGTTGCTCAAGGCCTCATCCAGCCTGGCCTTGAACACCTCCAGGGAGGGAGCAGTCACAACCTGGGCAATACCTGGCCAACCTGCCCAATACCTGGGCAACCTGTGCCAGTGTCTCACCACTTCCTCCTAACATCCCATTTAAATCTCCCCTCTGCCACTTTAAACCCATTCCCCCTTGTCCTGTCATAACAAGACCTCGTGAACAGTCCCTCTCCAGCCCTCCTGTAGCCCCCTTCAGTTACTGGAAGGCTACTATAAGGTCTCCTGGAAGTCTTCTCTTCTCCAGGCTGAAAAGCCCCAACTCTCTCAGCCTGTCATCGTAGCAGAGGTGCTCCAGCCTTCTGATCATCTTCGTGGCCCTCCTCTGGACTCACTCCAACAGTTCTTCCATGCTTCTCTCTCCTCCCAGCAGGAGGAAGCAGCACCCATCGGGGCCCTCCCCTCTCCAGGTAGCTCTCCCAGCTCATTGCGGCGCTCGCGGCGGCAGGAGCGGAGCTCATTCTTTAGCAATCAATCAATACAAGTTAAAAGGGCATCTCGTTTGCCTCTGTAACAATGCTCTTTAGAAAATTGGGCCCTTCCTCCATTTCCTGGCCGAGGCACCATCCGTCATGCGTTGCATCAGTCACATCATCTTGCGTTTCAGAGCCTAATGCAAGATGATGTGAGCGATGCGTCGGGGCAGGGCTTGCGTTCTGCGAGGCGCCGCGTCCACTTTGGGGCTCTTCAATCCCGGCTTGTAGATAAAAAGAGTTGACTTGGTGCCCCAGCAGCTGTGGCAAGATGGTTTTCTTGGCGCCACAGGCACCTATGGCATGGTCAAAAGAGGCTGGTTGGAGAGACAGGGTCCCCTTAGGCTTTGGCACTGAGCATCCCCCAGAATTGCCCAGAAAGGAATCCAGATGTCTCTGGGAAGCAGCACCTGGAGGGTTTAGCTCCTGCCCCTGGGCTCAGCAGGAAGGGGTGGTGTGCCCACAGCAGAGGCCACCAGCAGAAGGCTGAGATGCCTTCTGCTCAGATGAGCTCAGCAGCCTTCCCCTCGCTCTGCACAAAAAAGAGGAGTGTGGCCTTAGGGGGAATTAAAAAGGAACTGAAGAACTGGAGTGAAAAATCACAGAATTAACCAAGTTGGAAGAGACCACTGAGATCAAATCCAACCTATCACCTAATCCTTCTAATGAACTAAGTGCCTCATCCAACCTCCCTTAAACACCTGCAGGGATGGGGACTCCACCACATCCCCAGGCAGCCCATTCCAATGCCAATCACTCTTGCTGTGAGGAACTTCTTCCTATCATCCAGCCTGAACTTGCCCTGCCACAGCTTGAGGCTGTGTCCTCTTGTTCTGTGCCTGGGAGAAGAGCCTAACCCCATCTGGCTACAACCTCCCTTCAGATAGATGCAGAAAGCAATGAGGTCTGCCCTGAGCCTCCTCTTCTGTAGGCTGCACACCCCCAGCTCCCTCAGCCTCTCCTCACAGGGCTGTGCTCCAGGCCTCTCCCCAGCCTTGCTGCCCTTCTCTGGACACCTTCCAGCACCACAACATCTTTCTTAAAGTGAGATGCTCAGATCTGGACACAGTGTTCAAGGTGTGGCCTAACCACTGCTGAGTACAACCAGGCTGGTCAATAAAGATTCACGCTGGACACTGCTGGACCTGCTCTGTCAAAGATGCCCAAGGAGAAGTTACAGCACCACTGACACACTCATGGTCACTGGTGCTATGGTCTCTCACATGGAGAGCCCACCTGCACCATCCCACCGCCCCTCATGGCTGCTCTGCTGAGCAGGACACAACCTCCCAGGCAGGAAGAGGCATTTTCTGTCTCTGGGATTCCTGGTATTTCCAAGGAATGCTGTGGAAGATTCCATGAACAAAGCTGCTCCTGGATTTTTGTTGCTGAGCATCCTTCCAAGGCTTTCAGCCACTCCAGCTTTAGGGAAGTGAAGTTTTTAACTTCAGACCTGCAGAAGAGTCACATTTTCCCTGGAAATAATGGCAGCAGAACATTTCATTTTCCCCCTGGATTTGTACCAAGCTGGGTTACATAAAAATGAGATAACTTCAAACCAGAAGAGGAAGGGAAGTGTTGGAGTTTTCAGGTTGATCTGAGCTCCTGCACACCTCCAAACCTCGTAGCTTGCAGTGTGCTCTCGGGAGATTGCTGCTGGCTTGAAACCAACAATGCAAACCCCAGATGAGAACTGGCCAAAAGTCACTCTCTCTTCTTGGGGGTGACCATGTGGGGGGGTCTCTGAGTGCCCACTGTTAACCCAGGGCTGTGCAAATGCCCATTTATGGGGCCTGCTTCTGACCCAGCCCCACCAAAACAGCTGCTCGAGGAGGGACCCAGCAGAGCTGTGGAGGTTTTCAAGAGGAGAGGAGGGATCACAGAGTTGTTTTGGTTGGAAAAGAACCACTCAGATCACCCAGTCCAACCACTCTCCCACTCTAACTTTTCCCTGGCACTCCATGGTGCTAAACCCTATCCCTCAGCACCACACCTCTACTCTTTGAAACACCTCCAGGGATGGGGATTAAACCACCTCCCTGGGCAGTGTTTGAGAATCCTTTCAGGAAAGAAGTTTCACAGAACCACAGAAGGGTAGGGGTTGGAAAGGACCTCAAAAGATCACCTAGTCCAACCCCCCTGCCAGATGAGGGTCACCTAGAGTGGGTCACACAGGAACCTATCTAGGTGAGTTTTGAAATTCTCCAGAGAAGGAGACTCCACAACCTCTCTGGGCAGCCTGTTCCAGCGTTTTGTCACCCTCACAGTGGAAATAAAAAACAAAAAAAAAGAAAAGTTTTTCCTTCTGTTTCTTCTAATACCCAACTGAAGCCTCCCCTGGTGTAGCTTGAGCCCACCCATACACGGATGATGCATTCCACTTTTAATTGGGGCTGCGGAGGACCAGCAGGCAGCTGCCCACACAGGGCTATAACCTGGATGTGACACCCAGGCTGGGAGAAAGTTTCTGAGGAGGAAACATTCTGACTTTCTCCTAACAGAAGACACTAAACACTCTTCCAGTGGTGGGGGGGGGGCGGAAGAAGAAAAAAAAAAAAAAAAAAAAAACCAAACCCAAAACTAGTGCTGATTGGAAGATTCTTTATTTATTCTGCTGAGCTCCCATCAGTGTCAGCGAGAGGAACGCAGGCAGAGAGCAGCTCCCTGCCCACACAGCCTGGGTGCTGGGCAAACGTCTTGCAAATAGCTCAGTGGCTTTAAATAAATAAATAGCTAATGAGTCACCCAGCGGGGCTGAAAGTCAGCATGGAGGAGGCAGCAGCCTGGAGAGTGCTGCTTAACCACCTCGCTGCTGCTCTCCCTGCCACCAGCCCTCTGGCAAAACAGCCTCCTGGGCACGGGCAAGAGTGCCAGCAGCTGTGGGCACCACCCAGCCTGCAGTGAGGAAAGGCTTAATCACACAATCAAGGAATGGCAGGGGTTGGAAGGGAACCTTGGAGATCCTTGAGTCCATTCCCCCTTCCACTGCAGGTTCCCTCAAAGGAGGTTCACACAGAGACATGCCCAGGTGGGCTTTGAACGCCTGCAGAGGTGGAGACTCCATCACCAGAGCTCGCCCAGAGCACCTAGAAGGACAAATATTGTTTGTCTGCTCCCTGCACAGGGACACAGTGCCAGGAAGCTGTCGTGCTGGGATGGAAGGCACCAGGCTTTTCCTGGAACCAGGAACAGAGCCTTCATTTTAATCCTCCTGGAAGAGGTCACCGCGCAGGCACAGAACACCCAGGAGAAGGCACAGATGGCATCACTGGAGCTTATTTTTGCAGCTGTTCCTGCAGGCTGAGCAGGGGATCATCTGAGCTGGGTGGTGGGATGGTTTGGGCCACCCCAAAAGCAGCCTGTCGACCCCCATCCTGACCCCCTTGATCTGGTTGTTGGTGTCAGGGAGGTGTCACAAGCACTGGTGGGGCACAGCAGGTCCCAGAGTGCCTGGCACAGGCTTGGGCACAGGGGAGTGGTTGGAGAAGCTGCAGTGCTGGCCCACAGGGTACCATCAGCTCCAGAGGAACCCTCTGAACCCAACTGGGAGTGACTCAGGGGAAGTTTGAGTGAAACTCAACTCCTGTTGGTGTGCCAGGGAGCGAGTGGGCGCTGGGAGGTGACAACATCCTGCTCCTTCATTCATCTCTTCATCTGATGGAGCTGCAAAAGCCCTCCAGTTATGCAGCACACGAGGTCCCCTCTCACCACCCACTCAGCCTATATTGGTACCTGCACATTCCCACCAGGCTGGCTGGGAGAGCAGCCTGAAACTCAGCAAACCCTGTCTGAGAGGGAGCTGAGCTCAGAGCTGAGCCTACCTGCCCTGTGCCCAGCTCCAGCAGCTCCTGCTTCACTCTGGCAAGCCCCAGCCCCACTGTCAGCAGCACAGGCTCTTCCCCAGGGGAATTCTGATGAAATAAAGACAAAAACTTTCACATCTCTCCTGTTTGGAAACCTGGCCTCAGAAATCATCTCAGCTGCTTCCCCATCCTCAGTGACCCAACGAGTCTCTCTAATGGATGAGGCTCTGGCCAACCTGATCCAGGGTAGGGTGTTCCTGCCCATGGCAGGGGGGTTGGAACTAGCTGATCCTTGTGCTCCCTTCCAACCCTGACTGATTCTATGATGGTCCACTGGAGGGGTGAGGACTGGGACACTGCCCAGAGTGACCATAGCAGCTCTCCTCTCCTGCTGCCAGTCCTGAAATCCTCATGTAGGAGTGTGCTGGTTTGAACTGCCAAACCACCACAAGGAGGAATATGAGAGGCTCAAGAGAAGACCATATGAGGATGGATGGGACACTGAGCCTTGCATTAAAAGCCTTCAGAGAACCCAGACTAGGAACCACCAGTGCTTTGCAGAGTCTAAAAGAGGAGGACACTCAGAAACAGTCCTTTTCAGGCAAAACAGTTGAGGGGAAAAAAAATTGAGCTCACCACAGTTTCCCAGCAGGTGTCTGGGTGCTCCTGCAAGATATAAGGTGCAGGGGGATCTGTCCTGGAAGAGGCAGAAGCAAGGGGAGTGGGGTCTGGCAGAGACACACACACACTCCCCACCATGGCACACAGACTCCCTGGCACACCAGGGCTGCCCACAGGCTGGCAAACCCCCTTGGTGCCTGGGATGGTTGGGTGGGGGCAGGGGGGGAGGAAAAGAAGGGATGGAAAAATCATCACACACATTGCACAGATGGAAAGAGTTTACAGCCCTCCTCACTTCCTCATCCTCATGGTGTAAATTATACAGGCAGATGCACAATCTGGGACAGGGTCCAGAGCTGATTTTCTTTTTTTTCTTTTTNNTTTTTCTTCTTCTTTGCTAATTATTTAAGAAGGAGGATGCTCAAACAGCACTCGCTGTGCCATGGCCAGGCTGGGGTGCTCGGTGCTGGCCAGGGCAGAGAGGAACTCAGCTCTGCTGGCCAGGGTTGAACCAGACCCAGGTGCTGGCTGTGGGCAGAAAGGGACTCAGTTCTGCTGGCCAGGGTTGAACCAGACCCAGGTGCTGGCTGTGGGCAGAAAGGGACTCAGTTCTGCTGGCCAGGGTTGAACCAGATCCAGATGCTGGTGCTGCCCGTGGCAGAGAGGGACCCAGCTCTGCTGGCCAAGGTTGAACCAGACCTCTGTGCCCAGTGATGGCTGTGGCAGAGAGGGACCCAGCTCTGCTGGTCAGGGTTGAACTAGACACGTGTGCCCAGTGCTGGCTGTGGCAGAGAAGAACCCAGCTCTGCTGGTCAGGGTTGAACCAGACCTCTGTGCCCAGTGATGGCTGTGGCAGAGAGGAACCCAGCTCTGCTGGTCAGTGTTGAACTAGACATGTGTGCCCAGTGATGGCTGTGGCAGAGAGGAACCCAGCTCTGCTGGTCAGTGTTGAACTAGACATGTGTGCCCAGTGATGGCTGTGGCAGAGAGGAACCCAGCTCTGCTGGCCAGGGCTGAACCAGCCAGACAAGCATCGATCTTGCCTGTGGCACCCTTTCAGTGTCCAGTTCCAACCCAGCAAGCTGGGAGGTGTGATGCCACCATGCCCTTGGTAGGAGACAGGGGGTGGGTTCCACTATGCCCAGCTGGGACTGAGCACTGGAGGTGTCCCTGCTGCCAGGGTGGCTGCTCCCTGCTCTCTGATCCAAGCAGCTCCTTGGCTGTTGACTCGATTGCTAGGAGGGAGAGGGAGGAGGAGGAAGATGACAACATGTTTCCAGTGCCTGGCTTTGTGCAGATCTCCAGCAGGCAGCCTGTGTGTGTGTGTTTGTCTTGCAGAGGGCTCACTCAGCTCCTCACTGATGCTGCTGCCACTTCCAAACTAGGATCAAGGGAATTTTCCAAGGCATGTTCTCCCCCGTCAAATGCTGCGCTGCCTTTGGAGACTGGCCCACGGCTTTGACACTCTGCTGGGTTCCCTACCCACAGCCTGGTGCCAAAAATCCCTTGGCTTGAGGGATGGCCTCCTGCCTGGGGGCATTTGACACTTTGAGCAGATGAGTCTAGCTGAGAGGCATCCCTGGGCATGGAGTGGGGGTTTGGTTGGAGCAGGTGAGCTCTGAGGTCCTGTGCTGGTTTGAACTAATTGGAGGCTGAGAAAAGAAAACAAAGTTTGGGTCTATTTCACCCATGGGTTACTGAAAAGGTTATAAAAAATAGAACCCAAACAAAAGCTAAGACTGGCTGCTTTGTGCCCTGGCTGCTGCTGCATCTCTCTCTCTCTCCCTGCCTTCTTATCTGGATCTGAATAATTTCACTAACTCCTTTCCTACTGCTAATCTCCCTGGCCAATCTACCTTCACTTATCTGCTGCATAAGACAGATGGGAGATAAGACTGGGAAGGGGGGGGGAAGGTGATAGGGTGGTTGGGAAACCCCTCCTAGGGATTTTTTTTTTTCTCTGGGAGGGCTGTGGTGTTTCTGTATTACTTTTTTACTGTATATATGTTGTAAATGTATGTATATTGTGCAAAGCTGTAAATATAAAGCTTCATTCCTTAACTTCCAGCTGACTGAGTCCTAGCCTGGGTTATTTCAAAGTGGGGGGCTGGGTAAATGCTAAACCACCACAGGTCCCTTGAGGAACCTTAAGGACTTCCAGCAGTAGCAAGCAATTATTGCCTAAACAATTGTTTCCTTTCTCCTTGTCTCCTTGTTCCTAACTATCTGAGAATTGCCATGGAGGGAAAAAAAAGTTCTGGAACCCCCAACATGAGAAAGACATCAGACTGTTGGAGAGAGTCCAGAAGAGGCCACCAAGATGCTCAGAGAGCTGCAGCAGCTCTGCTATGAGGACAGGCTGAGAGAGTTGGGGCTCTGCAGCCTGGAAAAGAGAAGGCTTCCAGAAGACCTTGGAGTTGCCTTCCGGTATCTGAGGGGGCTACAGGAAGGACAATTCACGAGGTTCTGCAATGACAGGATGAAAAGGAACAGGTTTGAAGTGGCAGAGGGCAGGTTGAAAGTGGATGTTAGGAAGTTCTTTACAGTGAGGGTGGTGATATAATGGCATAGGTTTCCCAGGGAGGTTGTGGCTGCTCCAGGCCAGGTTGGATGAGGCCTTGAGCAACCTGTTCTAGTGGGAGGTGTCCTTGCCTATGGCACAGGGGGGTTGGAACTGGATGAGCTTTAAGGTCTCTTCCAACCTAAACCATTCTATGACTCTTTCTCCCCATCTCCTCATTCCTAACTATAGAAGAATTACCATGGAGGAGAAGGTAACATTTGCATTTGTCAGTCCCTTTAGGGAGAAGGGACTCCCAGAAGGCAGTTTAATGCAGTACAAAAATCAGTTACAAGAAGCAAGTCAGGAAAAGAACAATGCCATGGAGCGGATCAGGTTGGAAGGGACCTTAGGTGTACTTTAAAAGAGCAAGGCTGGGTGGTGATGGATCCAGCTTCCCATGGGATCAGGCAAAGAAGAGCAGTGAGCTCAGCAGAAGCAGGAAAAGCCATGTAAAGAAGCCTTGCTGCAGCCAGCACTGCCTCTCCTGCCCAACAGCCCTTCCTCAACCAGGGATGCTGGAAGGCCCTTCCTGGGCTAGGCTCTGAGTTGTTTACCCAGCAGAAGTCTGAACTTCAGCAATTATTCTACAAGCCAAAACAGTGACATTGTACTGGTCAAGACTTTATCCTACCTAACCGGGGGGCCAGCAGGCCCCCCGGCCTTTTAGTCCCACTCCCATTCACCCAGTGCACGCCATAAGGACTCACCAATGGTGACAGGAGGAGGATCCTCTGCCCAGTTGGGCAAGCTTGGGGCTGCTGCCTTCCCCAGGGCTGATTATAAAGGGGAGTGGGCAGGGAGAGCAAAGTGCTCACACCTGGGCTGGGAGGAGACTCCAACAGGACCCAGGTGCTCTGGGTTAGGGGGAAGAAAGGGTGAGGGAGATTGGATGACCTCCAGAGGTTTCTTCCAACCCCTACCATTCTGTGACCTCTACACAGTGGCCACCATGTTCAGACCTCTGTCTGACATCTACCTGAGGGACATCGTGGAGAGGCTGCTGCTGGGCTCTGCTCACAGCTACCCGAAGGGACGTTGTGGAGAGGCTGCTGCTGGGCTCTTCTCACAGCTACCTGAAGGGACATTGTGGAGAGGCTGCTGCTGGGCTCTTCTCATAGCTACCCGAAGGGACATTGTGGAGAGGCTGCTGCTGGGCTCTTCTCACAGGGAATTGGAGATAGAACAAGGGGGAATGGCCTCAAGCTGAGGCTGGGGAGCTTTAGATCGGATGGTAGGAAAAAGTGTTTCAGTGAGAGAGTGATCAAGGACTGGTATGAGCTGCCCAGGGAAGTGGTGGAAGTGTTCAAGAAGTGTGTGGACATGGAGGTCATGGAGTCACCCATCCTGGATGTGTTTAAGGGTGGTTTGAATGTGGTGCTTAGGGCTATGGTTGAAGGTGAATCTTGTAGAGTAGGGTTCTAGGTTGGCCTTGGTGATCCTGAGGGGCTTTGCCAGCCTGGGTGTTTCTGTGATTCTCTGATTCTCCTCCTCAGCTCACTGCTGCTGGCACCTCACGGAAAACTCTGAGCTGCACCCAGCCTTCAGCACCAGCGAAACCAAATTGTTCCAAAGCAAGGGATAGAAGCTGAGGCATCTGTGTGCTTCATCCTCTAAACAGGAACCGGCCCTGCCACCTCAAACTCCGTACCAAATCACAAGCAACAGAGCAGAAAACCAAATTATTCTCAGCTGTTACACTGCTTAATTTAATATTTCCAATGAGCTCCTTTTCCTTCTCTTCAAGAATGAAATGCATATTTGTGCTGTGTCACAAAACATTAGATTTTGTCAAGGCAATTCATTTTTCAATGGTAATTTGTAAGTGCACACCATACCACACACGGTCTGGGGAATTTTATGGCTTCTTTCAGAGGCAAGGAAAATAAGAAGCACTCAAAGCGGCGATGAGAGCATGGAAAAGAAGGGGAGGGTCGGGGNNAAAAAAGGGGGGGGGGGGGGGGGGGGGGGGGGGGGGGGGGGGGGGGGGGGGGGGGGGGGGGGGGGGGGGAAACCAACTAATAATAATAGTGAGAAGAGGTAACAATCCCAGACAGAGCATTCATCTTCTGCTGCCACCCCAGCCTGGGAGAGAAAAGGATTCCCAAGGAGCAAACAGGGAGGTTGGGCTTGGGCGCTCCCAAGACAAACACCACTGATGGGCACGGAGCACTCTGCAGGACTTCAAACGCAGCATTTAATGGGGCATAAAACGGGCTCAAGAACCTCATCAGCTCAATAATCAAACAAATAAAACTCGGCCTGCTTTGGGGGTTTGTTGGAGCTTGAGAAAGCCTGCAGCAGACAAGGGCTCTGTGCAGGGAGCAGAGGAGCAGCCCCTCTCAGGCATCAGCAGGGTGCAAGGGTTGTTCTGCTTGGCTGTCCCCAACTCAGCCTGGTCATAGAATCAGTCAAGGTTGGAAGGGACCACAAGGATCAGCCAGTTCCAACCCTTCTGCCATGCCCATACCCTAGATCAGGCTGCCAACAGCCTCAGCCAGCCTGGCTGCAAACACCTCCAGGGATGTGGCCCCAACCACCTCCCTGGGCAACCCATTCCAGGCTCTCATGGTGAAGAACTTCCTCCTCACATCCAATCTGAATCTGCCCACCTCCAGCTTTGCTCCATTGCCCCTAGTCCTGTCACTCCCTGATAACCTAAAATGTCCCTCCCCAGCTTTTTTGCAGGCTCCTAAGGACCCATGCCCACTGCCTGCTGGCCAGGTCTGTCCCAGGGCAGGGAGGGATGGAGAGCTCTTGTTCCTGCAGGAGCCAGAAAACGTGGCTGCAACATCTCGAGGTGCACCCAGCCACAGCCAGCACCACCATGGTGAGGTGCCAGGATTTCAACAGCAGCTCATGTGCTCTGCTTTGGCTTCCAGCAGAGCTGGACCTTTGTTCTCTTCACTTCCAGCCAGCCCCATGGTGCTGCTGTTCTGTTCCCAAACCCGGGCAAGAGCTTCCTGCACAGTGCTTTGGGGTACAGAGAGAAGGAGCAAACCAAGGAGCATCACCAGCACTGCACTAGCAGTGCTCACACACTCCCAGCAGCTCTGCAGAAGGGTCCCAGAGGACCACTTCTGCCTCAGCCTCCAGGTTCTGGCCCTTTCCACTCCTGCTGTCACCATCTCCTGCAGCAGGACCCTCCCTTGCTCTACCTAATGCAACACCACTCAGTCTAGAGCAGCCTTCCAGGTAAGGTCCTGGAGGTAACAGGCACAGCTGGCTTCAAGATAGAGCTTGCCCAGTTCAGGAGAGGACCTGCATGGCAAAGCAGGGTGATCCTGCAATTAACCCTGTGATTTGAGGCTTGAATTATGTCACCAACAGGGGCAAAGGGGGACTTGATCTACTGTGTTTGTTGTTCTGCGCTCGCAGGCAGCCAATTAATTAAACTCACTCCAGGGACTTCCACCCACCAGATGAAGGAGCAGGGAGGAATCCCCCAACTGCCTGATGTGAACCTTAGCCTCCATCTTCTTCTGCCTTTCCACCTTCCCCTGGGGCATCAGCCATGGCCACAGCCACAGGAGGGACATTGGCTGCTGCTTCTGGCAGTGCTGGCAGCTCTGGTGCTTTGGGGGCAGGATTTGGTGGCCCAAATCCAGCTGTCTGGCACCGTTCTGCAGCCTGCTTCTGCCTCGTGAGCTTTCAGAAAGCCCCTGCAGATCATGCTGCAGCTTAAGGCCGCTCAGCAAAGCCCTTCTCCAACTGCTGGGAAGGACAATTCCCCCTGCTCCTGGCACTGCCTCCATCCACCACCTGTATCCTGTGTTTGCAGCCCATCTGCGAGCTAATAGCAGGTATCCAGCCTGTCAGGGGCTGACATGTTGTGACACAGCGAGATGTGACAAGCCCTGAGTGATGCCACTAAGCAGGATCCTGCTGCACCCGTGCCAGGCAGACAGTGGTGTCTGGCAGGCGGCTGTGGGGGCTCGCTGAGCACCACCCTGCTCTGGATGCTTCACTCTCTCTTTGTGCCACCATCAAAGATCACAGAATCACAGAGTGTCAGGGGCTGGAAGTGACTTCCAAAGCTCATCTGGTCCAGCCCTCCTGCCAGAGCAGGATCACCTAGAGCAGGTCACACTAGGATGCATCCAGATGGTTCTTGAATATCTCCAGAGAGGGAGAATCCACAACCCCCCTGGGCAGCCTGTCCCAGTGCTCTGTCACCCTCACAGGGAAAAAAATTCTTCCTCAGACTCAGATGGATCCTCTTATGCCTCAACTTCCATCCACTGCCCTTTGTCCTGTCACTGGGCATCACCAAGAAGAGGCTGGCTCCATCCTCCTGGCACTCACCCCTTACATATTTATAAGCATTAATGATGTCACCCCTCAGTCTCCTCCTCTCTGAGCTAAAAAGTCCCAGCTCCTTCAGGCTCTCCTCGTAAGGAAGATGTTCAACTTCCTTGATCATTTTTTGTGGCTCTGTGCTAAAGATCATAAAGAGGCTTTATCAGAAGCTAAAGGAGACCCCCCACAAGCTGGCAAAGCTAAAGGAGACCCCCACAGGCTGGCAAAGAACTGCTTCCTAGCCTGAATCTGCCCTGGCACAGCTTGAGGCTGTGTCTTCTTGTTCTGTCCCTGGTTGGTTGGGAAAAGAGCCCAACCCCACCTGGCTACAACTTCCCTTCAGGTAGTTGTAGAGAGCAATGAGGTCCGCCCTGAGGTTGCCTAGAAGAGCCCAACCCTACCTGGCTCCAACCTCTTTTCAGGTAGTTGCAGAGAGCAATGAGGTCTGCCCTGAGCCTCCTCTTCTGCAGGCTGCACACCCCCAGCTCCCTCAGCCTCTCCTCACAGGGCTGTGCTCCAGGCCCCTCACCAGCTTCGTCATCCTTCTCTGGACACTTGTGGACACTGCAAGCATGCTGCTTGTCATTAATTAACTTAATGAATGTAGCCATCTACCTGTGGATAACCAGAGCTAAATGATCCCTTTAATGGATTCTTCTCATCTGGTGAGCCAAGGATGGAGGGAAGGAGGAGACTGCGTCTGCCAGGCACAGCAGCTGCTTTCCCAACACCTTGGGTTGATTCTCAGGACTCCTCCACATTCTTCTCCCCCCCCACCCCGGGCAGACTCCTGGGCTTTGGAAACATATCCTGGCCCAGGGCTTGTGGCCACGGGCTGGGGTTTTCTGCTGCCTTTTATGTCACCTGGAATTGCAGGCTGGTCTTTAACCCCTCTAGGGACAACAGGGACACTCTTGGGCGCTGCTGGGGATGCACCACAGCCAGGGGAGAGCAGCAGGATGGTCCCCAGAGCACAGACAACTCCAGGGGATATTCTGGGCACTGAAATCCAAACCCCAAAATAACATTATCTGGGGTTTAAACGATAATGCCAGGCCCCAAATTACACTCCCACTCCCCCAAAATGTTAAGCCCAGAAGCAGTTCCTGAGCTGGCAGCTGAGTTTCTTGGGGAGCAGGCAGGGAGGGGACTCTGATAATCACTGACTCTGTTTATTTGCCTGGCTTAAAAACATAAAGATTTTCTCTCTAGTTCTGGGCAAGGGGAAAGGTTAATGAATTCCTTCAGAGCAAGGAGATCTTCAGACCTCTCAGTGGAAGCGAGGTCAGAAATCAATGCTGGAGGTGGAGCAGAGAGGCCAGGTTGGAAAATA
>VWZI01005765.1:21865-34368 GCA_013396835.1 Psilopogon haemacephalus | reverse complement strand
AAGGGAAGGGAAAGAAGAAGGGACAGGGAACAGGATAGACCCCAAACTTAATTGCCTGTCTCACAGGAGCTGAAGTTCGAAGGGACTAGAGCCAGGGATTCAGATCATGAGAGCTCAGAGCAGAGATTTTCAGTCACAGCAGAGTCCTTCTAAGAAAAAAAAAATGCTGAATTCCCACCAAGGAGAGAGCAGATAGAAGCATGAAAATCACTTTGCTTTGCAATAGCAGCCTGCCCATCTGGGATTGAGCAGCTGCCTCTAGAAGCAGCCTCTGAATTGTGAAGACTGCTGCGTGAGAGAACTGATCCACAGGCTCACAGGATGTCAGGGGTGGGAAGGGACTCAAAATGGTCATCAAGTCCAACCCCCCTACCACAGCAGGACCAGACAATCTAGTTCAGATCACAGAGAAACACATCCAGATAGGCCTTGAAAGTCTCCAGAGAAGGAGACTCCACAACCTCTCTGTGGAGCCCTTTCCAATGCTCTGTCATCCTTGCAGTGAGAGGTTCCCCCTCGTGTTGAGCTGCAACCTCCTGTGCTGCAGTTGCCATGCATTGCTCCTTGTCCTATCCCAGGGAGCAAGTGAGCAGATCCTGTCCACTTCCACCTCCTGACTCCCAGCCCTCAGTTATTTATAAACATTGATTAAATCCCCTCTCAGTCTTCTCTTCTCCAGACTAATCAGCCTCAGGTCTCTCAGCCTCTCCTCATCAGGCAGTGCTCCAGGCCCCTCATTATCCTCATAGCCTTCCACTGGACCCTCTCCAGCAGATCCCTGCCTCTTCTCAACTGGGGAGCCCAAAACTGAAGGCAGTACTCAAGATGAGGTCTCAGTAGGGCAGAGTACAGGAGGAGGAGAATCTCCTTTGATCTGCTGGACACACTTCCTAATACACCCCAGGATCCCATTGGCCTTCTTGGCCACAAGGGCACATTGCTGTGCCAGGGATGTTCTCCACCAGCACTCCCAGGTCCCTCTCCACAGGGCTGCTCTCAAGCAGATCACCTCTCAACCTTTACTGCTGCAGTTTATTATTCCTCCCCCAGTGCAGGACTCTGAACTTGTCCTTGTTGCAGCTCATTTGGTTCCTCTGTGCCCAGCTCTGTCTGTCCAGGTCTCACTGGATGGCCACACAGCCTTCAGCTGGAGCAGCCAAGCCTCCCAGTTTGGTGTCATCAGAAAACTTGCTGGGCAGCAACTCTGTCCCCTTGTCAGTGTCATTGACAAAGATCCCAGTCAACAGTGCTGGGATAGTGTCTTCAAACTATGAAGCTGGACCACTTGGAGTCAGAGGGAAAAATAGGAGAAGTGAGTCTAAAACTCAGAAATTCCTTAGGAAAAAAAAAAAAAGAGTTATCTGGGTCAGTAAACATCCTTTGTATTCTCTGTCTGCCCACTTAACAGCAGTGTCTTGATTTCTCCACAGAGTTGCTCAGCAGAAGAGCTCATAGCTGCATAATTTGCTTTACTTCCATATTTACAGAAGTACCCATTCTGATAGAGGCTGGGGCCAGGCTCTGCTGGGTGATGCCCAATGCCAGGACAAGGGGCAATGGGTGGAAGCTGAGGCATAGGAAGCTTCATTTAAACATGAGGAGGAATTTTTTTCCCTGTGAGGGTGACAGAACACTGGAACAGGCTGCCCAGGGGAGTTGTGGAGTCTCCCTCTCTGAAGATATTCAAACCCCACCTGGATGTGTTCCTGTGTGATCTGGTCTAGCTGATCCTGATCTGGCAGGGGGGTTGGACTGAAAGAGTTTTGGAGGTCCCCTCCCGTGCCTGACATTCTATGATTCTATGACTCTATGATTCTATGAGGAGGGATTTTTTCCCTGTGAGGGTGACAGAACACTCGAAGAGGCTGCCCAGGGAAGTTGTGGAGTCTCCCTCTCTGGAGATATTCCACATCCGCCTGGGTGTGTTCCTGTGTGATCCTGCCCTGGCGTGGGAGTTGGACAGGATGAGCTTTGGGGGTCCCTTCCAGCCCCTGACATTCTATGATTCTATGACTCTATGATTCTATGAGGAGGATTTTTTTCCCTATAAGGGTGACAGGACACTGGAACAGATATCCAGGGGACATTGTGGAGTCTCCCTCTCTGGAGATATTCCACATCCACCTGCATGCATTCCTGTGTGATCTGGTCTAGTTGATCCTGCTCTGGCAGGGAGGTTGGACTGGATGAGCTTTGGGGGTCCCTTCCAGCCCCTGACATTCTGTGATTCTATGGCTCTATGATTCTATGAGGAGGAATTTTTTTTCCCTATGAAGGTGACAGGACACTGGAAGAGGTTGCCCAGTGGACGTTGTGGAGTTTCCCTCTCTGCAGATATTCCAAACCCACCTGGGCACATTCCTGTGTGTGATTTGATCTAGGTGATCCTGCTCTGGCAGGGGGGTTGGACTGGAAGGGCTTTGGAGGCCTCTCCCAGCACATTCTGTATTCTATGGTCCTATCAACCCCTCTGAAGACATCATGGAAGTCAGAGGAGGGCCATAAAGATGCTCAGAGGACTGGAGCACTTCTGCTCTGAGGACAGTTTATGGGAGTTGTGGCTCTGCAGCCTGGAGAAGAGAAGGCTTCCAGGAGACCTTGGTGTAGCCTTCCAGCATCTGAAGGAGGCCTACAGGAAGGCTGGGGAGGGACTATTCATAAGGTCTTGTAATGACAGGACAAGGAAGAATAGGTTTAAACTGGCAGAAGAGAGATTTAGGAGGACGTTTTTTGCAGTGAGGGTGGTGAGACACTAGAACAGGTTACCCAGGGAGGTTGTGGCTGCTCCCTCCCTGGAGGTGTTCAAGGTCAGGTTGGATGAGGCTTTGAGTGACCTGTTCTAGTGGGAGGTGTCTCTGCATATGGCACAGGGGGGTTGGAACTGGATGACCTTTGAGGTCTCTTCCAACCTAAACCGTTTTATGATTCTATGATTCTATGACAGGCAGTTTGAATTCCAGCTGCTGCTATTCTCAGTATGCAGAGTGGAGCATGCCCAGACCCTAAACAATCTCACTTTGGCCCTCCATGGAGACATGCTGGTGGCAGGATGGGCTGGTAGAGCCAAAGTGAATTTTACTCTAAATACAGAACACAATCATTTCAGAGACCCAGGCAGTAACCTGGCACACCATGCAGTCTAAATTACCTTATTGTGATAGCCCAACAGAGAGGAGCCTGACTCAGCTTAGCATTCACCTCTTCAGCTGTGCTCCTGGCAACATGTGGCCCTCAACACCAACTCTTACAGAATCACAGAAACATCCAGGCTGGAAAAGCCCCTCAGGATCACCAAGGCCAACCTAGAGCCCTACTCTACAAAGATTCACCTTAAACCATAGACCTAAGCACCACATCCAAACCTCCCTTCAACACAGCCAGGGTGGGTGACTCCACCACCTCCCTGTGCAGCTCATTCCAGTCCCTGACCACTCTCTCCATGAAAAATCTTTCCCCTAATGTCCAATCTAAACCTCCCCAGCCTCAGCTTGAGGCCACTCCCTCTTGTTCTGTCTCTAATTACCTGTGAGAAGAGACCAGCAGCAGCCTCTCCACAATGTCACTTCAGGTAGTTGTAGACAGCAATGAGGTCTCCTCTCAGCCTCCTCTTCCTCACACTAACCATCCCCAGCTCCCTCAGTTGCTTCTCATAAGATTAATTCTCTGGACCCTTCCCCAGCTTTGTTGCCCTCCTTTGGGCCCACTCCAGCACATAGAATCATAGAATCAACCAGGTTGGAAGAGACCTCCAAGATCATCCAGTCCAATCTAGCACCCAGCCCTAGCCAATGGCACTAAGTGCCCCAGCCAGGCTTTTCTTCAACACCTCCAAGGATGGCAACTCAACCACCTCCCTGGGCAGCCCATTCCAATGCCAATCACTCTCTCTGTCAAGAACTTCCTCCTAACATCCAGCCTATACCTCCCCTAGCACAACTTGAGACTGTGTCCTCTCCTTCTGTGGCTGGTTGCCTGGGAGAAGAGAGCAACCCCACCTGGCTACAACCTCCCTTTAGGTAGTTGTAGACAGCAATGAAGTCACCACTGAGCCTCCTCTTCTCCAGGTTAGACAACCCCAGCTCCCTCAGCCTCTCCTCACAGGGCTGTGCTCCAGGCCCTTCAACACCCTCATCGCCCTTCTCTGGACACCTTCCTTGCAAGAAGCAGATTCCTCCATCCAGCAGGCAGCCCTGAGGAGTGAGGACATTCGGCATGACACGTGTCGGAATTTCTTTCTTGCTTGCTGTGCCAGTTTCCAGGTCTTGTGGGAGCACTTGGGACTGGCAGTGGAGGCAGATTGGCACAGATTTATATGCCAGGCTTGTCTCTTAACACCGACTCTGCTGTTCCGCCTGGGTTTCCTTCATTTAGAGTCCTTTGTTACAAAGTCTAATGGATATCGCCCTAGGAGCTGTTTCCAATTGCTCGTGACGAGGTAGGAAACAATTAGGCAAAGCATATTTTTGTTTATATCCTCGCTGCCTCCTTTCCTGGGAGAGATTTAGAGATCCCTGCCTGGTCAGGTTATTAAAACGTTGCTCTTGGAGGCAGAACCCGCATGAAGCTCACAGTGTGGATTGGGCTGCCCCTGGCTGGGTGGAGGCTGGGGGAGGAAGGTAAGGGGAGAAAGCAGAGCTGGAAATAACAGAAGAAATGGAAATCTGAAGATTTTATTTGTTATTGTTTTAAAATTATTATTATTCAATAATAATANTCATCCAGCCTGGCCTTGAAGACCTCTAGGGAGGGAGCAGCCACAACCTCCCTGGGCAACCTGTGCCAGTTACTCACCACCCTCACTGCAAAGAACTTCCTCCTAACATCCCATTTAAAATTCCCCTCCGCCAGTTTAAACCCATTCCCCCTCATCCTGTCATTACAAGACTTTGTGAATAGTCCCTCCCCAGCCCTCCTGTAGGCCCCCTTCAGATACTGGAAGGCTGCTATAAGGTCTCCTCGAAGCCTTCTCTTCTCCAGGCTGAAAAGCCCCAACTCTTGTAGCCTGTCCTCATAGCAGAGCTGCTGCAGCTCTCTGATCTTCTTCATGGCCCTCCTCTGGACTTTCTCCAAACATTCCATGTCCTTCTTGTGCTGGGGGCTCCAGAACTGCACACAGTACTCCAGGTGGGAAGTACTTCCCGCCTCCAGCTTTGCTCTTCAAAAACATCCCAAATATTCGGGTTGCTGTGGTCAGCCTTTGGCAAGAGGGCTCTCCATCTGTTAGACACGTTGCTACCTTCACCTGAAAGTGGACCCTGTTACTAAACACAATGTGGTGAAATTTCATCTTTTGGGACAAGGGCCCTCTGTCTATTAGACATGATGCTGCCTGTGGTGGTTTACCAGTTGCCTGCCCCCCCCACACTTTGAAATAACCCATGCTCAGTTGGCTGGAAGTTAATAAATGCAGATTTATGTTCACAGCTTTGCACAATATACAAGCAGATATTTACAAAGTATAGCAGATATTTACAAAGTATAACAGATATTTACAGTAATTTACAGTAAAAAGGGAATACAGAAACACCACAGCCCTCCCAGAGATCAAAATCCCTAAGAGGGGTAACCAACCACCCCTACCACCTCCCTCCTTCCCCCAGTCTTATCTCACCATCTGTTAATGCAGCAGATAGGCAAAGGTAGATCAGTCAGGGGGATTAGCAGCAGGAAAGAAGTTAGTGAAATTATTCAGATCCAGCAGTGTGCTGGTTTGAACTAATTGGAGGATCTGAATGAGAAATTAGACGATAGGCTGAGAGAGTGTTACTTCACTATGGTGTTACTTCACTCACAGTGTTCATAGTGTAACACTGCTGGTGTTACTTCACTCGTAGCTTTACTGAGAAAGAAAAAAAAAATGTTTAAGAGTTATAACCCAAATATAGATCAGTGAGATGGTTGCAGACCTCTTTGGGCTGTGGCTGCTCCTGCATGGCTTTCTCCTTTCCTAGCTGGTTCTGAATAATTTCACTAACTTCTTTCCTGTTGCTAACCCCCTGGCCCATCTACCTTTGCCTATCTGCTGCATGAAACAGATAGTGAGATAAGATTGGGGAAAGGTGGGAAGGTGATAGGGGTGGTTGGTTACACCTCTTAGGGATTTTTATCTCTGGGAGGGCTGTGGTGTTTCTGTATTACCTTTTTTACTGTCTATATCTGTAAATACCTGTTATACATTGTAAATATCTATTATGTATTGTAAAGGTCTGCTATGCATTGTAAAGATCTGTTATACATTGTAAATATCTGCTGGCATATTGTGCACAGCTGTAAATACAAAGCTTCATTCCTTAACTACCAGCCAACTGAGTCCTAGTCTCTGCTATGAGGACAGGCTGAGACAGTTGGGGTTTTTCAGCCTGGAGAAGAGAAGGCTTTGAGGAGACCTTATAGTAACCTTCCAGTATCTGAAGGGGGCCTACAGGAAGGCTGGGGAGGGACTGTTCACAAGGTTTTGTAATTACAAGATGCGGGGGAATGGGTTCAAATTGGTGGAGGGGAGATTTGAACGGGAAGTTAGGAGGAAGTTCTTCACAGTGAGGGTGGTGAGACACTGGCACAGGTTGCCCAGGGAGNACAAGGTTTTGTAATTACAAGATGCGGGGGAATGGGTTCAAATTGGTGGAGGGGAGATTTGAACGGGAAGTTAGGAGGAAGTTCTTCACAGTGAGGGTGGTGAGACACTGGCACAGGTTGCCCAGGGAGGTTGTGGCTGCTCCCTCCCTAGATGTGTTCAAGACCAGGCTGGATAAGGCCTTGAGCGACCTGATCTAGTGGGAGATGCCCCTGCCTATGGTGGGGGGGTTGGAACTGGATGATCTTTGAGGTGTCTTCCAACCTACACCATTCTATGATTCTATGATTTCAAAGTGTGGGGGGGTCAGATAACTGCCAAAGCCCCACAACTCCCTTTGCCTGAAAGTGGACCCTGTTTTTCTAAGCACATCCTAGAGCAGCCAGTGCCAGCAGTGCCACCACTCTTGCTGTCTGTGAGCAGACACGGTCCAGCCCCCATGCCCCCCCAACCCCCGACCGGGGAGGGGGCAGGCCCCTTCCTCAGCTTAAGGAGCTCAGTGATCTGCATGCAAACAAGGGCCGGTGGGGAGGGGCATTCATCACGCCAGAAAAGGGCTTGGAGATGCTCACGACACATGGCTTGTCCTTGGGAAATTGTAGCCCGAGGATAACATCGTCTTGGGACCTTCATCTGGCACAGGGAATAAACTGGAAGCTGCCTCCCTCGCTCGCCTCAAATAAATCTCAGTTACTGATACAAAAGGCTCTCGGGGGGTCATTGATAAACCTCAGTGTGAAACTCAAACAGCGCAGCCACCTCCCGGTGAGGAAGGAGCAGGTTTAGAATGGGTTAATTAGAAAGATAATGAGCTAACAAGGCTTTCATTTCTGTTCGGAGGCTCAATGAGGAATTCATTAGAAAGGCTTAATCTAACCGAACAATCCCGGGGTCTTAGAGAGATTGCCCATTGATTGCCAGCCCAAAGTGTTTATTTACAGGCTCTTGCTGGCTGAGAGGTCTCATTCCTTTATTTCTAGGGGCCATTTGGAGGATGTGCCATAAGGAGAAGTGTGGCTCCAACAAAAAAAAAAAATAAAGCAGCGGCAATAAAAATCTGGCACTAAAGCCAGATGGGAAGGAAAAAGGAATCGATGTTCCCAGTAGCACCAACCACCTCATTTCAGTGCTTTCCCCCAGCTGAGGATGTGAGGCTAGGAGATTTTTCTGTCTAGGCTTTGAATCCTACTGGAAGCAGAGGAGAAATTCAATGTTAGGAGAGAGAGAAGGGAAAAACCCCAAACAAACAAATAAAAGGAGCACAAATGCCATGTAAGTGAGGAGAGGTCCTGGAGCTCACCGTTTCAGGCTTTTCTCTGTTTCTCACTTGGGCATCAAATGGATGTCATTTGGAAAGCCTTTTTGAACACCCCGGGGAACCATTGTGCCTTGGGATGTGAAGTGCTTCCACAGGCTCAGGGAGAAGCCAGGAATGTGCCACTGAAGGACCTCTCAGCATTAAATCCCTTTTCCTCCTAGCCCTCTAGCAGCAACTCTTCTCTCCCTTGCTGAGCATTTAAGGCAGGAGGGGAGACTCGGTGCTGGAATGGTTGAGAGTTGAGCACTTTTCCCACCATGGGACATGAGTCTCCAACACTTCAGTCGCTGGTGCTGTTCGCTGCAGCCATGGTTCATGGTTCCCCATGGTCTGGCTATGGCGTGTTTACAAACAGTTAATCAATGCTGGGCTGCCTTGCACGGAAGTTCCAGCAGGATTCCCGTGTTGAGATCAGCCTCTCTGCCTGGAGAACTGGCAGCTTGGTGAAATTTCAAGCCAAAACCTCTGTTCATGCATCCTTTTGATGGCCTGGCCCTGTTTGAGAGGGCTTTGCTGTTGTGCTAGGTTGCTGTGTTGGTTTGGGTTTTGGTTTTGGTTTGTTTTTGTTTTGGGTTAGTTTTGGTTTATTTGCTTTGAGTGTGGTGATTTAGCAGTTTGCCACCCCCCNATATACAGAAAAAAAAGGTAATACAGAAACACCACAGCCCTCCCAGAGATCAAAGTCCCTAAGAGGGGGTTTTAACCTCCCCGACCACCTTCTTCCCCTCCCCAATCTTATCTCACCATCTGTCTTATGCAGCAGATAGGCAAAGGTAGGTGGGCCAGGGGAATTAGCAGCAGGAAAGAAGTTAGTGAAATTATTCAGATACAATTAAGAAGGTAGGGAGAGAAGGAGAGTGTTAGGCAGCAGCAGCCATGGCCCAAAGCGGAGAAAGGAGCCATGCAAGAGCTACCACAGCCCAAAGTGGCTTTCTTCAAAGCAGAAAAATCAGATTTCATTAAAAGAAGCCCTAAAAAAAAAAAAAATCATCTTGTCACTATCACACTGTAAGATTTTTTTTTTTTTCCTAGAAAATCAATGTTTCTGAAGGCCTGTGACTATCAAAAGACATTTCAGATTATAAATAATGCAGTCTGGAGAGGAGATTATGCACATACACTTTTGCATGAGTTTCAGCATGAGTATGTGTACCATAGAATCAGCCAGGTTGGCAAGAGACCTCCAAGATTACCCAGTCCAACCTAGCACCCAGCCCTAGACAATGGCACTAAGTGTTCTATCCAAGGTGTTCTTCAACACCTCCAGGGCTGGCAACTCCACCACTTCCCTGGGCAGCCCATTCCAATGCCAATCACTCTCTCTGTCAAGAACTTCCTCCTAACATCCAGCCTATACGTTCCCTGGCACAACTTGAGACTGTGTCCCCTCCTTCTGTTGCCTGGGAGAAGAGACCAAACCCCACCTGGCTACAACCTCCCTTCAGGTAGTTGTAGACAGCAATGAGGACATCCCTGAGCCTTCTCTTCTCCAGGCTATACCCTCCCAGGTCCCTCAGCCTCTCCTCACAGGGCTGTGCTCCAGGCCTCTCACCAGCCTCATTGCCCTTCTCTGGACATGTACAAGTACCTCAATATCTCTCTCAATTTGAGTGGTCCATAACTGGACACAATACACAAGTTGTGGCCTGACCAGTGCCAAGTACAGGGGAAGGATAACCTCCCTTGTCCTGCTGGCCTTGTCCTTTGTGACCTCTCTGCAGTCCGCGGACACAACCTGTCAGTCAGAACCATTGTTTCTGCACCAGTGAATGAGGCTGGTGGTTAGTTTCTAGATGGAGTATGTTAGAGACACATTATGGAGCAAAGCTGGAGGTGGAGAGATTCAGACTGGATGTGAGGGGGAAGTTCTTCACCATGAGAGTGGTAAGAGCCTGGAATGGGTTGCCCAGGGAGGTGGTTGGGGCCACATCCCTGGAGGTGTTTGCAGCCAGGCTGGCAGAGGCTGTGGGCAGCCTGATCTAGGATAGGGTGACCCTGGGCATGGCAGGGGGGTTGGAACTGGCTGATCCTTGTGGTCCCTTCCAACTCTGACTGGTTCTATGATTCTATGTTTGTATGATTCTATAATTCTATGATTCCATGATTCTATGATTCCATATTTGCTGAGCTCCTTAAAATCTTGCTAGATTAATAGCCTTTCTTTAAAAAAAAAAAATCTATCTTAGCGCCACATTAACCACAGTGCATTAACTGACAAAACCCAAATTGTTCTTTAATATTCCTAAAGCTGGTGTTAAGCACAATAAGAACAATTTTCGCTTTCAATAAGGATCTGACCCTGGATTTGCCCTCTGCCCTGACCTGGCTCTTTCTCTGCAACCAGAAGGGACCATGTGGAGTCATTCTGTGCTTTCTGGAAATGATGATAATTAAGAAGCATTTGCTTTCAGGTTTTTCTTCCATCTGATTAGCCCTTCCCTCTTTGCTCTCTCTCCTCTCCTGGATATACGCCTGGACTTTCCGCGCTTTGTTTTTTTGCCTACATTATCACCAAATTCCTCCATTCTCACAGCACACCAGCAATCCAGCTTTTATGTATTGCTATATTGGGCTTCCCGGGGTTTATTTATGGCAGAGAGAATCATCACAGCCCATTATTCAGTGCTGATGTGCTCGTTTGGCTCTGTGCGAGTTAGTGGTCGTCTTTCCAATCATTTTTCTCACCCTTTAAAGTCAGGACAGCAGAATCATAGAATCATAGAATGGTTTAGGTTGGAAGAGACCTCAAAGATTATCCACTTCCAACCCCCCTGTGCCATAGGCAGGGACACCTCCCACTAGATCAGGTCGCTCAAGGCCTCATCCAACCTGGCCTTGAACACCTCCAGGGAGGGAGCAGCCACAACCTCCCTGGGCAACCTGTGTCAGTGTCTTGTCAGCCTCACTGTGAAGAACTTNTGTGTCAGCCTCACTGTGAAGACCTTTCTCCTAACATCCCATTTAACCCCCCCCTCTGCCAGTTTGAACCCATTCCCCCTCGTCCTGTCATTACAAAAGCTTGTGAACAGTCCCTCCCCAGCCTTCCTGTAGGCCCCCTTCAGATACTGGAGGCTGCCTTCAGATACTGGACCTCTCTGGAAAGCAGTGGGTGAAGTTTTAGCTGGGTAGCATTAGTTGCAATTGCAGTGAAGGATATGTCAGAAGTCAGGAAAAATTAAGGATAAGTAGCAGTGATTCTTTGTTTTTTTTCCCGTGCAATGTGTTCTTGAAAAGAAGAGCTTCATACAGAATCACAGAATCAGACAGAGTTGGAAAGGACCACAAGGATCATTCAGTTCCAACTCACCTCACCTCACACTAGAGCAGGCAGTCTACAAGCCTCATCCAGCCTGGCCTTAAACACTTCCAGGGAGGGGGCTTCTATGACCTCCCTGGGCAACCTCAATCATGGGCAGGGACACCTCACACTAGAGCAGGCTGTCTAGAGCCTCATCCAGCCTGGCTTTAAACACCTCCAGGGATGGGGCTTCTACCACCTTGCAGGGCAACCTCTTCCAGGGTCTCATGGTGACAAATTTCTTCCAGTCTGAATCTTTCCGTCTTTCCAGATCCAGTCTGAATCTACCCATTTCCACCTTTGCTCCATTCCCCCTAGTCCTGTCACTACCTCAGAGCCTAAAAAGTCCCTCCCCAACTTTTCTGTAGGCCCCCTTCAGTTACTGAAAGGCCACAAGAAGGTCACCTGGGAGCCTCCTCTTCTCCAAACTGAACAGCCCCAACTCTTTCAGTCTGTCCTCATAGCAGAGCTGCTGCAGCCCTCTGAGCATCCTCGTGGCCCTTCTCTGGACACTCTCCAGCATGTCCACATCCCTCTTGTACTAGGGGCTCCAGAACTGGATGCAGCACTCCAGGTGGGGTCTCAGCAGGGCAGAGTAGAGGGGGAGAATCACCTCCCTCGCCCTGCTGGCCACACTGCTCCTGCTGCAGCCCAGGCTCTGGTTGGCTTTCTGAGCTGCAAGTGCACACTGCTGCCTCATGTTGAACTTCTCCTCCACCAGCACCCTCAAGTCCCTCTCCTCAGGGCTGCTCTCCAGCCACTCACTGCCCAGTCTGGATTTGAGCTTGGGATTGCCTCAGCCCAGCTGCAGGACCTTGCACTTGGTCTTGCTGAACTTCCTGAGGTTGGCTTGTGCCCACCTCTGCAGCCTGTCCAGGTCCCTCTGGATGCCATCCCTGCCCTCCAGCGTGTCTCCTGATTGTCTCCTCCAGCAGCATGCTGGCTTGGGAAGCAGTCACCTTCCTCCTTGCCTACCCTTCCTGTCTCTGTCTGCCTTGTCAAGTACTGGGGCACTGCAGTTATCTCAGTGCAGCTTTAAAGCGTCCTTCTGCTTTGCACTGTTGTTTTGAGGGGAGATTTCTGCACGGAGCAATCAGTGCAGAAACTTCTTCAGCTGGTCTCAGGAGCATCTTGAGCCTGCCAGGATTAAGAGCAGCTGAGGAAATCAGGGCACCTTCTTCTGGCCAGGAAAGAAAAAAAAATCCACTGTCGTTCGGAATGAAAACAGCTGTTATGCATCTTGGGCCCCCCATCCCTCAGACATGCTGAGTGAGAGAGGAAAAAAAAAGAAGAAGAAAAAGAAGAAAAAAAAA